>WSFP011389401.1:0-28316 GCA_009831015.1 Picea engelmannii | reverse complement strand
TAGAACATAATTTGTACCACAAAATTAGCATAGGTCACCCATATGATACCATTGGAGGTCATCACTATCTTGCACCAACCAAATTAATAATTAGCTATGAGAAATAATGTTGGCATGTATGGAATAATGTTCCATAGATACAAGACAAAATCTATCTTGAGCTCACCAACACTGAAATACATGAAAACTTCACACAATCCTCTCCATCATAACCTTCAACTCAAAATCTAGTTTGCATGCAAGCCCTACAAATATTTAATATGGAATTATCATTCCCTACAAGTATTGAAAGAATACAAGAACATAAATATACTTAGAATGAAACCACATAACATGTTGTCAATGGGTACTTTCTAAAATAAGAAAGTGCTTCCAATCATTTTCCTCTAGTGACCAATGTTTTTAAACAATTGTAGTATCTTTTACACTCTCTGATAATTATTATTTTGACATTAGTTCTTGATTTCTGTTATGATGTTGTGTTGGGTATCATTGGCTTACCAGAGGGATATGTGTGCTATGAATATGTATTTATCACTAGGAATGGTTCTAAAGGTATAACCAATGTCAAGGGAGGAAAAAAAGGCCCTTAGGTCCTAAAGAAATCTTCTCAAAATAAAACACCACGAAAAAATACATGGTACCACACCTCTCCATGGGGTGTTTAACATTCAAGTAAGATATGGATGTCATTAGAAGGTTTTGTACACCATGGATGGGTTGTCGTACCTTTACTATAATCAAATATTGAAAACAAGTGGCTTGGAATCTTGTTGAAGCTTCTCAAGATCAAGAACCTTGAACAAGTCCTTGAACCAACACCCCATAACTTTGTAGTCAATATTTAGTGTTTGAGAGGGATATAAACACCCTAAATAGTTTTTTTTCACTAGAAAGATTTAAGGCATAAACATGTTGGGGGAGGGGGCATCAACCTTAAGCCTTAATTGAACCTTCTCAATATCACCATGAATAACACATAGAGAACATGACATGATTCCTCTCTAGGGAGTCTTTGGCATTATAATTGAGTATGGGAACCATTATGAGGCCTTATGCATCATGGATGGATTTTAGGTCCTTGACCATAGAACAAGAGAATCCATCCCTAAACCTTACTTCTCAGGCTCAATCACAATGGATGAGTTCTTGAACCATCACATATGACATTTGTAGGGTGTTATTCACGTCCAAGTAGGATATGGGTGCCATGAATAGGTTAATTGTCAACAAATAATGGTTCTTGAGGGATAATGAAGGTCAGGGGAGGAATAGGGCCTCAAAACGGCCGTAGAGGTTTTGGACCTGAAAAAATGTATTTTTTTTTTCCAAAATGGAAACTGTTCTTTGAGTCAGTGGAAAAGGTGGATGGCCACTGATATCCACTTGGATCAGTCCTCACCCATTAAGAAGAAATGGTATCCATTTCATTGAGTGCCACCAAAAGATGGAGAAACTTCTACTGAACTTGGCCCTAGGTGAGCCACTTTCCTTGGTGCAGGAGTTGTCTTTCTCTGACAACTCGATAAAACTGGATTCTTTGTTGGGGAGTGCCCTTAATTTGAGTGTCCCTGATATGATCAATGGTTTCCCATTCCATGTATTTAGGTTTGTTCTTGTGTGCATGGATGTTTGGAGTTGTACATGCGTAAGATATGCACATTCATTTTGTTGACAACCTCTGTCTGGACATCCGTTTGGGCGCGGAAGGCGATGGATTTGGTGATTTTGTTGTCCAAGAGTGACCAGAGGTTGGACCAATATTTAATTAGGAACCTGTTGTCTTGATCTGATATGATATTCTATGGTATCCTGAAGTGTACCCACAACCATTCAAAGAAGAGCTTGGCAATAGCCTCCACTATGATATTCTTCTTGCAGGATTTTAGGATGTCCATCTTCGAAAACTGATCAATAACCACAAAAACATAGTCATTTCCTTGATTGGTTGAAGGAATACCTGGCATGTAGTCCATTGAGATGGATTCCTATGGCCTGTTGGGAGTGGACATAGGGGTGTACAAGCCTTTCTTCTTAGTGGATGGTTTGGAAATAACATAGGAAATGCAAGACTTGATATACTTATTGATGTTCTGGTGTAGTTTCAACCTATATAAATGATTCTCTAGTACTGCCACAGTATTTTCCATGCCAAAATGTCTTTCCATCAAACTTTAATGAGCTTCCCAAATCATCTTCACATGCTCGCGTGAAGGAACACAGAGGTGGCCCAAATGGCATAACAATCTATCCTAAAGATGAAATTCAATGGCAGTCATGCGTGTGCCCAACATATGGTAAGTGGTAGTGAAGTCATAATTGATATTGTAGAGTTGTAGCCACTCGGAGGCCTCATTGCCAAATGAGTGGAGAACCTTAGTTAATGCTACAACTGGAGTTCAACCGAGACAATCAACGACATGATTGGTGCTCCCTGTCTTATATTTGATGTTGATCTGGAACTGTTGCAAGTATGTGGACCACTTTTGGTGGTGGTCATTTTTCAATTTTCCTTGTGTTTTCATGAATTGCAAAGGCTTGTGATCAGTGTGGATGATTGTCTCCTTCTAGAGAATGTAGTTCTTCCATTTTCGATAGTCTTGTGCAATGGAACACATTTCTTTGTCAAAGGTGGGGTACTTATGGAAAACATTTGATAATGTCTCACTATGATATGCCATCATATGCCTATGCTGAGAGAGAACTGTGCCCACAACATATTCTAAGGCATCGGTGTCAATCTCAAAAGGTTGTTGTAGATCAGGTAAGGATATTACTGGAGCTTAGCACAAATGATTTTTTAGATCATCGAATGCTTGCTGTTTTGAATTACCCAACATGAAATTTTCCTTTCCACCGCCCTTGGTCACTTGGCTGAGGGCCAATGAAATATGGGAAAATCCCAACATGAACCTACAATAGAAGTTGGAAAATCCTAAGAAACTTTGAAGCTAGGTTAGTGTGGTCAAGGCTATCTAGTCATGGATGAATTGGATCTTGGATGGATCCGCATTCACACCATGCTCATCAAAAAGGTATCCTAGGTATTGGATCCAATGCATACCAAAGGACCATTTTTCCATGTTAGCATATAGCTTGTGTTGTCACAGAGTGTGAGGGACCTATTGAATATTCTACAAGTGTTATGCCCAATTCTTGTTGAAGATGAGGATATCATCCAGATATACCACCAAAAAATAATTGGTGAAAGGTTGCAATATATCGTCCACCAATCTCATGAAATTTGTTGGAGCATTTGTTAAATAAAAGGACATGAATAGTAATTTGAAAAGACCTTATTTGGACTTGAAAAAAGTCTTCAATACATCAATATGTTCTATTGGGACCTAGTCATAGCCAAACTTCTAGTCAATCTTACTAAAAAAATTGGCTCCCTTGAGATGGTCAAGAAGGTCGTCAATTCAGGTAATTGGGTACTGGTTCCTGACTATGATTTTTTTTAGGGCCCTGTAATCAATGTAGAGTTTCCAAGTCCCATATTTCTTATACATGAGTATAGTTGGGCTTTCACACGGTGAGGAGATGGGTCATATGTGACCCTTTTGGATAATCTCTTGGATCTGTAGCTTGATTTCCTCATTTTCTATTAGAGAGTGATGATAGATTGGCCCATTTGGTATAGGTGAATTGGGGGTTAGATTGATTGAATGCTTGTCTCAATAGTGCATCGGTAATCCAATGGGTGAGGAGAAGATTTCTTTGTATTATTCCACAATATTTTCCACCTTCTTTTGCTACATGGAGAGGCCCTATATAGAGGCCATGGATGTGGATGCGACCTTCTATTCACTTTGAGAGCGAATCATGAATAAGAAAAATTTACCAATCTTGGAAATTACCTTCCTGCATTGATTAACATAGATCAAAGAAATGGCGGTAGGCAGAGCTACGTCTGGTATCCTGTGCAATTGTTTACCCAAAGTAATAATAACACTTCGAGGTCTAGACTCATATACAACATGTCATTCCCACAAGTATGGTTGGCCTAAAACAACATCACAAACTTCAAGGGGGGGAATATCACACAATACCTCATCCTTGAAGGGGTTGATTCCATAGGGAAGATGACATTGTTGGATGATGCATAGATCTTTTCCTTGACAGAGCCACCTGATGGTATAGGGCTTCAGGTGTGGTTTCATTGGTAGGTTCAAACACTTAATTACCTATGCTGAGATCATGTTATTTTGACTTATACTATTGAAAATGAAATGTAGCAGAGAACCCTTCACCCACATCTATGAGTGAAAAAGGCATTCACCTTCCTTTAGTTATTTTGGTTCACTTGGATGGACCTTGGTGATAGCATCAGTGACACTATGTTCTGCATCAATGGTCTTCTTCCCCTTGTCTAGATTTGATTAAAAGTCATAACCTACACTTGACTTTGATGCTTTCATCTCGACCAACAAAAAATTCTTCGAGTGAGTTTTATGAGTGTTATGCCAGGGGATTTTATGGAATTCACACCACTTCCCAATGTCTTTCTTTGTCTTCTCATTACCCTTATTTTTTTGCGTCTTGGAATGGTTGTCCTCAGGGGATCCATCCTTTCTCTATCCTTTGTTTTATGGGTTGGGGACTTTTCCTTTCTTGTACTGTGAGGAATTTGCAGATCCAAACTCCCACTTCTTCTATTTAAATTTCTTCTTGATTGTGACAACATATCGATAATTCATGCCCATTGATTTATTGATTTAGGAGAAAAACGAACTGATTAACAGACTGAATACAACAAAAACATAGATATGAAGAACAAAACATTTATCCAGTGAAAAATATCTTCTATTGAATAAATCAAATAGGCTGAACTGTAAAATTGTAGAACTAAAAAACTTGCTCGAATTCTTGTAGTTATCTTTGAGAAGATATGTGGCTGCTACGTGCATCCGTCTGAGAAGAATGATTAAAATGGGGCTTCAAAGGCCTTTTTTATATTACTCATGAATTCCAAAACCCTAGACATCCAAAAATCAAACCCTGGGAGATGAAACACCAAAAGTTATGTGGGCCCCTATGGGTAAGTTGGTACCTCAACTTCCCGGGGTCGTAACTTTTGCATATGACCTTTGTTTTAGGCACGTGATAGACCATTGGAAAAGTATTTTAGAGAAATACACATTACGCCATCAAAATCTAACTCCAACTATAGTTTTACTATGGCAAGCCAAAAAAATATTGTTTAGGGCTGCAAAGCAGCCGTGGAAGTACACCAAGATGTGTTGACATGAAAACATACAAAATAATCCAGTTGGATTAGGTGGGAGGCCACCAATATCCACCTGGAATATGTGTAGGGCTTTAGACAACCCTAGAAGTGTAGAACCTACAATTACAAAGGGGTATGAAAGAACGTTTTGAACTAAAAATTGTCAAGAAGAGCTAGTTGGAATAGGTGGGTGGCTACGAATATCCACCTGGATCAGTCCTCTCCCCTTAGGAAGAAATGGTCTCCATTGCATTGAGTTCCCCCATAAGGTGACGAAAATTCTACTGAATTTGGCCCCATGTGAACCACTTTCCTTGGTGTAGGAGCTTCCCTTCCTTGACAACCTGATAAAGATGGATCCTCTGAAGGCGAGTGCCCTTGACCTATGTGTCCATTATCTGATTATTTGATTCTTGTTCAATGCATTTGGGGTTAATCTCTATTGGTGTCACTTGTTTTGATATCTCCGAGGTGTCCAATAATGGTGGAAAATATGGTTGAAGGAGGTCCACATTGAACACTGGGTGCAAGCCAAGGAAGGGTGGAGTGTTGAGCTCAAAAGCATTGCTACCCACAACCTTGGTGATAGTGTAAGGCCCATAGTGAAGTGGGAAGAGCTTCTGATGGGGACCTTTAAGATGATCCTTCTGTAAATGTAACCATAATTTTTCACCAACCCGAAACTGGTGCGGTACCCTGTGTTGATCATGGAACTTCTTGTACTTAGCATTGGATTTCTGCAAAATCTCATGGACTTGTTGGCAGATTTTCTACATCCGCTCAATGAATCTAGGGGCTTTGTCAGTATCAGTCTAAACATGGGAAGAGTTTGTCTGTGTGGTGGAAAGAGGTAGTGAAACATTAGTGGGACCCAAGGGTTGAAATCCCAGCCCCACCTGAAATGGGCTATGGTCGATGGAGCTATGGAGATCCCTGTTGTAACTGTGATGAACATAGGGGAGACTCTCATCCCATGTACATGGAATATTAGAGTTTTACATGTGCAGGATGTGTACAATCATATGATTAACAACCTTTGGTTGGCCGTCTATTTGGGGGTGGAAAGCAGTAGATTTAGTGAGCTTGGTGTACAACAATGACCAAAGAATCGACTAAAATGTGCTAAGGAATCTGTTGTCATGGTCATATATGATGGTTTGCGGTATCCAAAAATGGACCCATAATCATTCGAAGAATAACTGGGTAGTATCTTCCGTTATGATATTCTTCTTGCAGGTTGTGAGGATGACCATCTTCAAAAACCGATCAATGACCACAAATACATAATCATTTCCTTTCTTGGTGGATGGAAGGCCAAACATGTACTCCATTGAGATGGATTACCAAGGATTCTCGGGAGTAGGAAGAGCGGTGTATAAGCCTTGATTATTGATGGTTGTCTTGGAAATGGCACAGGTAGTACAAGATATGATATACTTGCTAACACCCTATCGAAGTGTTGGCCAATAAAAATGTTTATGTGGAATGTTGACAATTTTCTCCACACCGAAATGTCTTTCCATTCGACTGTAGTGGGATTCCAAAATAATATTTGCATGCTCACTTGAAAGAACAAAGATATGGCCTAGATGTTATAACAGGCCATCATGAATGTGAAAATCAGTGACAGTTGCGCATGTACCCAAGAGCTGAGGTGGTGGCGAAGTCCAAATCTTGTTGATAAAGAGTGGGCCACTCAGATGCCTCATGTCCATAAGAATGGAGAACAATGGTGAGTGAAACCATGGGAGGTCGAATGAGGTAGTTAGTGACATGATTTGAGATCCATGTCTTATACTTGATGTTGACATGGAACTGCTGAAGGTAGGTGGACCATTCTTTATGGCAGCTGTTCCGCAATTTCCCTTATGTCTGTATGAACTATAGAGGCTTATGATTAGTGTGGATGATCGTCTCCCTTCCAAGTATGTAGTGTTTCCATTGACAACAGTCTTGCACAATGGAATACATTTCCTTTTCATAAATGGGGTATTTCCGAACATCATATAAGAGTGTCTCACTATGGTCTCCACCAGATGACTGTGCTGAGTAAGAATTGTGCCTACAACATAGTTAGATGCATCAATATCAATCTCAAACAGTTGTTGTATATTGATAAAAGAGAGTACTAGATCTGAGAAAAAGAGATGCTTCAGATCATCAAATGATCTTTCTTGTTCCTTCCCCCACAAAAAATTTTCCCTGTCACCACCCTTGGTCACTTGGATGAGGGCCCATGCAATATGGGAGAATCCCAACATGAACCCTCGATAGAAGTTGTCCAGTCCCGAGAAGCTCTGAAGCTCAATTAGTGTGGTCGAGGATGGCCAGTCACATATTACTTGGATCTTAGTTGGATCAACATGTACCTCATGCTCATCAACAATGTAGCCCAAGTATTGAACCTTGTTCATGCTAAAGGATCATTTTTCCAAGTTGGAATATAGATTTTCTTGTTGCAGAGTACTCAACACCTACTGAATATGCTGCATGTGCTCCTCCTAAGTTCTCCTAAAGATGAGGATGTCATCCAAATATACCACCAAAAAAGACTTGGTGAAGGTTCTAAATACATCATTCATCAACTTCATGAAAGTGGCTGGTGGATTTGTTAAGCCAAAGGGCATGAACATCCATTCGAAGAGACCTTCTTTATAGTTTAAAGTTGTCTTCCATTCATCAGTTGGTTCGAGGGGATCCTAGTGGTAGCCATACTTAAGGTAAATATTTTTGAATAAATTTTACTCCTTGAGTTGGTCAATAAGTTCATCAATCCTAGGAATTGGGTACCAGTTCTTGACTCTGATTTTTTTTAATGCTCTGTAATCAATGCAGAGTTGCAAGGTCCCATCCTTTTTCTTCACTAGTACAATTGAGCTTTCGCAAAGGGAGGAGCTAGGTCTGATGTGCACCTTTTGAAGAATATCTTGGATATGATGCTTGATTTCATCATTTTCCATTAGTGAGTGATGATAGAATGGTCCATTAGGAAAAGGGGACAGAGGGGTTACATCAATTGGATGCTTGACCTGGAACTGTGTCGGTAGCCCAGTGGGTGAGGAGAATATGTCTCTGTACTCTTCCGTGATCCCATACACTTTCTTCTGTTTCGAAGAGAGGCTCTGTGTAGAGGACACAAATGTGGTGGTGAACTTTTGCTTACTATGAGCATGGATCACAAAGAAGACAAACTTCCCCATCTTTAAAATGACCTTACTTCATTACTTGGCAGAGATTAGAGAAACAGTGGTAGTCAACACTACCTCTGGTATCCTATACAATTGTCTACCCAAAGTAATAATAACACTGTGGGGTATAGACTAATACACATCATGACGCTTCCATAAATATGGTTTCCCTAAAATAACATCAAAAACATCAAGGGGAGAAATATCACACAATACCTCATCTTTGAAAGGCTTGATGTTGTAGGGTAGACAACACTGTTGGTCGACACATAGATCTCTTCCTTGGGGAAGCTAGATGATGATGGTGTAGGGATGGAAGTTCATTGTCTTTGGTAGGTCCAATCGCTTAACGAACTATGTTGAGATCAGGTTCTTTTGACTGCCACTATCGAAAATGAAATGAAGCAGATCCCCCTTTACACACATCTGTGAGTGAAAGAGGCGTTCCCCTTCCTCTAGTTCTTCTGGTTCATTCGTCTGGAATTTGGTGGTAGCGACAATAGAATTGGGTTCAAAATCGATAATTTGCTTCCCTCCTTCTGGATTTGAAATCGTAATTGAAATTTGACTCAGAAGCCTTCAGCTCGACCACAAGTGACTTCTTGGAGTGACATTCTTCAGTGTTGTGCCAACGGATTTTATGGTATTCACACCATTTTTCTGTGTCCTTCCTCATCTTCTCATTTCCATATTTATGTTGTGGCTTGGGATGGTTTTCCTAAGAGTCTCCATATTTTCTCTATCCCTTTCTCTATGGGTTGGGGTCGCCTTTTCCCTGGTTCAGCTATGAGGAGTTTGTTGATCCAAACTCTCACCTCTTCTACTTAAATTTCTGCCTGATCTTGATAGCATATGTGTAAGTCATACCCAATGAGGCGATGTCCATAAAATCCATTTCTGTTTGAATGTATCTATGAAAAAAGCAATGGTATTTGAGTACTACATGTCACTTAGATTCTTTTACACCCAAATTAGTGCACAGGGTATGGAAAATATTGGTGAAATATGGTACTGTCTGGTCCCTTTCTTGACGCAGGGTGGTCCATCTGGTGAACAGGTCCTCGTAGATTCCAACATGGAAGTATTTTTCTTTAATGGAATCTTGGAAGGAATCCCATGTAGGGGAAACCAAAAATATTGTAGATTCCTCTATGGATCTTTTCTCAAAGTAATTGTCCCACTAGTCCTTAACATGGGGGATAGTCTTGAGGAGTGAAAACGTTATCTTCTCCCTCTCAGATTTAACCATTTATCTACAACATTCAAATCTATTAGTCCTTCAAATAATGGAATATAAAAATTTAATTGTACCTTGAAGGGCATTGCATGGTCGATTTAGGAATATTCTTCTCCTATGGGTAGTCGCTGAAGGATTTGCATAAAATTGTTCATCATTTCATTCCTTTGTCATGCAAGGGATTCCTCGAGAAACATTTTAAAATGATATCTTGCTCCATCATACTTGTTTTCATATCCCATGGGTTTTTTTTGGTCTCGACACGAATGGTCTTGCAATGACTCGATTGGTTCAAGTCCCAACTTCTTGTACCCAGATATTGTCGAGGACATGCACGAAGAAAAAATAAATGAAGAGAAAATCGTTCTGATACCAGTGATACAGAATTAGGATTGGAACAAACTGATTAAAAAAATGAATGCAATAAACATAGATACATGAAGAACAACACACATATCCAGTGAACAATATCTTCTATTGAATAAATGAAATAGGTTGTGTTAGCACTGGGAATCACCTTCAAATTGCATGGAAGGCAAGCCCAATACCCATCAGGTTATGTGTGAATGTAAGAGTGTTTTAAGGGGTCAAATGGAAAAGACTCAAAATGATAATGTTCTAACTCAGAAAATAGAGCTATCATGCACCAACAATCAAGGTATTATCTCACTTCAATTAGTAATTGGGAGTGAGTATGAATAGAGGGTAGACTTCAATGAGAGGAAAGTAGGGGCTGCTATAAACATCAGGCCTACAAACAACCCAAGGGAGAAAGATTTGTAACACAAGATATTCTTGAGTTCAAAACTTAAGGAAGATAAATAAACAATCGTGATAATATAATGATCAAACATACACCATAATATCACCAAAACCATTCATGTGAATCATTCAAAGCATGAAAATTTAGCATCAAAAGAATATAAGCTAAAAGAGAAGATGATTTCTATTAAGCATGATGTCTTAAATAAAGTACATAGCCAGTTCACAGTCACTTCATCAAAATATTGCAGTATAAGGGAGCCTTTCTCAACCATCAGAACCTACTAAATAATTTCATCTATCTATTTATAACAAAAGGGAGGAAACAACTGGAGGTATGAGCTGGCTTCCTTCCCATGAAAATATCTAAGAATTTATTTCATATAACAAGTTGACTAACAACCTATGCTATAAAAGAGGAAAGTGTTGGTGACTAATCTAACCAATCTTCAAACTAACTTGATCCCTATTTGTTGCGCAACTCCTTGCTTTCCATGTGTCCTTCAGGAGCATGTGGTTGCCATCATGCTGTCAGCTATTGTTTCTTTAGTTCTCTCCATCATCAACTATCCAAAAAGTTGTTAGCTTGACCCTCCTGAATCTCTAGTGTCTATTGGTAGCCTCTTTGGGTAGCACTCTGAGTAGCGCACTTTGTAGCGACTTTACCAAATTTCATAAGATTTTGTAGCGCACTTCAAAACTAGACTAGTAGAAAAGGTAGCGCCAAACCTTCCTACCCCCTATGCAAACTTCGGTCTCTGTGAGATTTTAGGTAGCGAATTTAGGTAGCACCACTCTGGTGCGTCTCTGTGCAAATAACATCTCTGCCAGAAATTCGATAGCGATTTTAAGTAGCACCCGTCGCGCGTCTCTGTGCAAATTTTAGGTAGTGCCATAAAAAATGCATCACCTCTAGCTTGGACATGTGTAGAGCAAATAGCAAATTTGAGTAATATTAGCACCATTATCTTTAGGTGATTTGGCAGCACTATAGGTATAACATCAGTGCAACACCAAAAATAGACTATTATGTAGTTCCATCTACAGAATGTCTACATTCTTACTATTGAAGGAGTTAGTTCTTCACAAAAATCCCAAAACTCTGACAATAATCACTTAGAAGCCTGTATAGGTGGCAGAGGAAATGTTTCAACAAAATTTTATCTTCACAAAAAGGAACCTTCCTAAAAAATGGAGCTCACCTTTCACCAGCTACTTTGTTACCCTCACACTCAACCTGACACTCTTTCTTGTAGGAGGATGATCTTCATTTGGCACAACATGCTTATTCATTTTTGAAATGATAGGCTTCTTCAGTGGAGTTATGCTCTCCTTGACTGTTGGTGTCTCCTTTTCAATAGAAGCTTCAACCAATACCTGCAAGTTTCTTTGAGCCACTTCATCTTGAAAATGATGCACCTCTGTTTTGAGTTTCCTGTTCTAAGACTAGAAGCCTCTGTTATGCCTATAAATGTTTTTGAGATGCCTATGGAGAGGCTGGGCCTTTCTTGTTGCGAACCTTGCCAGGTCAAGGGTGTGACCGTAGCCATCCATGAGCTCTTTCATCTTAACTTTGTCAGACATGGCTTCTGTTTTCAGCTGAGCCACCTCCTTCCTAGCATCCCTAAGTTGCCTGATAATCTTTTGAATGTCTGACTGTCAGGTGGAGTAGTGACATGCACTGTCTCAACATGATTTTTCATGGTCTCATATTCCTGCTACATAGGAATTGACTTGTTTATCTAATCAGTATTCTTGATACCTTTTCCTTTATCTTTATTCTTTTTCACAGGGGTTTCTTCTTTTCTTTCCACGTGCTTTTCAATGCCTTTCCCTTCTTCTTTTATACAGGGTTTTCTGGTAGGGACTGTTCTTCAAAAACCTATTTAGGAACCGATGATCTTGTGAAAGGTTTCCTGCCCTTGGTATTGGTTGTTGGAGGAGAAGAGGAGAAGTGTATCTTCTTTCCTTTCTTTCCTGTAGTTTTATTAGTAGAAGGAACTTCTTCTAACTCTAGTGGAGGAGGAGGTGAAAAATTTGTCTGTGGAGAATGAAAAGCTTCCTCCTCAGTTCCCGTGACCTACTTGATGACCTATGAAACTTGAACAAGAACTCTTCCCTTTCTCTTCTTGCTGGTACTTGCTATAGCAACATTAGTGGATGATAAAGGGCTTGCATTATGTGATTGGGGAGTGGATGCTACATCCAAGTTGAAGTGGGAAGAAAAAAAAATGTTCCCATGAGATATATTTTGTACCCAATTCTTCAAAGACTAGCATTCTAATCAATCTAGAGTGGAATATGCTAGTGTTCACATCCTTATATTTGGATTGAATCCTATCTGACATCTTAGCTATGATCCTTAACAAATAGTAGGGAGTATTCATATCAATTTTACCAGTAATATGTAGCAGAAGCCTTATATGGTACTGGTAGAATAAGTTAAACCTCCCTTCACATGTAAAGTATCTTTGGATGATTTTCCATATCCTGTCAAACTACTCAATCAGCTGATTCCTTGGCACACCTTTAGAAAAATCACTGGCTTGAGGGTCAGGCTTAAGGAAATCTTTGGCATAGGCTGCATTCAAAGCAGTAGCTTTAAACCATTTCTCACCTGTGATAGGGTTTCCTGTTGTAGCTGAAATAGAGGCCTCAATAACCTCAAATTATAAACCCACTACCTTGGTTCTCCTACCATCAAAATGTAAGGAAAAATGCCTTGTCACCTTAGAATGGCCTCTTTTCATATTCTAGTAGAAAGAGAGGCATCCCACTCTTTGAAAAACTTCTCTTGCCATGGGATTTGTCTCAAACATATGCATATCCATAGGTTCAGTTCTAACTACCTTGGCCCCCTTGTGTGACTTCTTCATCCGAGGAGTCTCCATAGCGTAGGATTAGAGTTGCTTATAGATATGGGGTAGTAATGACCAAGAGGACCTAAAGTCAAGATTTAAATGGCCAAATCTACACTTTTACAATAACTTCCCCTTAAACCATATTGATTGCTAGTAAGATAAGACTTTGCTGTGTAAATCCCTCCTTTAGATTTATGCAGGTAATGAACACTTAGACAATGAGAAGGTCCTCTGTAATTGGCCCTTTTAAGCTGGGTATTAAAAACTTGATTTAAATGTCAAAGGAAGTAGGGGAGACATAGTATGGTTAAGCAACGCCTTAGGTAGCGCAATGCGTATGCAAAGGATATAACTGTTTAGAGGTTGTGAGATCAATAACTATGGGACACAGGTGTATCTGACTTTGACATACAGGTTCATAGGTTTGAAAATGGAGGAGACAAGGATAATATGATGTGAAGAAAGGTCTCCCTCAACTATACAAGCCCCATAATCCAAAACTATGAGCGCTAACCTCTTTGAAAATTTATGTGAAGAGGAGGAAACACAGGATACCTATGGAATAGACACTTGTTTGAAGCCTCATCAAGATTTTAGGATGAAGTCATGAACATCAGAACCTCCAAATATACCTCAACATTGGATCTGGCAGCACTACTTTTGCCTGGTTAGAACTGTGAGTTTGCGTAGCACAACAATATTGAGTTTTTCAAAATCACAAACCGTTATCAAGGCTCGTAAATACGAGATCTTGAAGGTATATTTTTAACCATCTCCTGGTGCTGAAAACAAGGAAAATGACATCAGTCTTTGCAATCATAACTTGAGGTGTAAAATCATGAACGAGAAAGGCACTGCGGAAATGCCTAATGAGTGGGCAATGCTCCATTTAAAAAAATGATTGGATAGGTAGGCAAGGACAATAAGGCATGTCTACGAGGGCATGAATGAGTAAAATGGTTTTTCAAATTAGTCTAGTCGTGGGAAGGATCAATTCTAGTGACAAATCATGAAGGGGACCAAAATTTTAAGTCATGGAAAAAACCGGTTCTAAGTCCAAAAAAATCAAATGAGGATCAAAACATAAGTTATGACTCAACATTTTATTTATCAAAAGGGGTCCTAACAAACACAACTTTAAAAGGGTTGAAATTAAAAAAAAATCAAAACTTAAGGCTTATGAAAAGATGGAAACAAACTAAAAATCCCAAGGCAACTTAGTGTGATAACATTGGCTCCAGAGAGGATGGCATGCCCCCTGCAGGCTTCCAAGAATGAGTATATTTAGTGTCATATCCTAGGGCTATGGGGTCAGTTATTAAAACAAAAATAAAAGAAAAATGATATTTACAATGGCATGAAAAGCCACTCAAGGCTCAAGAAAAATACTTTTTCAGAAAATTCCCATTGACAGAGCCACCAAAAACTTCTTCATTCTCCATATTTTGCAACATAAAAGTGTTATTAGAGAATACCTCAGAGATTTTGAAGGGACTGATCCATAAAGCTTCAAATTTACCGTGCTTGCATTTATCTTTCTTCGGTGCATCCCACTTGAGCATCGGATCACCCAATTGAAAATCCTTTGTGTTCACATTTTTGTCAAAAGCCTTCTTTATCTTCAGTTGATGATCATGTTCTTTATCTACAATTTGCTCCTAATTCTGCTGCACTTCAACAGCTGCAGAATCCTTCTGATCATATGATTAGACTCCCATTGGTAATCTTGGAAGAATTTTACCACAAGTGAGGCAAGATGAGAAGGAAAAATGGCCTCAACTCCATACACTAGCTGGAAAGGGGAAAGTCCCAAGGACCTCTTTTTCGTCACTCTGTCAGCCAACAAAGAAAATTTGAGTTTTTGAGTCCCATGCCTTTTTGTTCTCCTCTAACAAATTTTTAATGATATTTATAAGGCTTTTGTTTGAGGATTTTGCAAGTCCATTCCCTTAAGGGTAGTAAGGGGTAGAGTGAACCAATGTGATTCCAAACTGTTCAAAGAACTGAATCAATGGTTCAACCTTGAAAGATACAAAAATATCAGTGACGATTTTGTTCGGACACACAAACATTTCCATAATGTCCTCAAGGAAACCAATGATCACTTTGTGGGAAGCATTCCTTGTAGGAATAGCTTCAATCCACTTAGTAAAGTAATCTGTAGCAGTAAAGATCCATCTATGTTGACCATTGTAAGCGGGATGAATTTCCCCAATAAAATCTAGGCCCCACTATTGAAAAGGTACTGAAGTTTCCACAGGCTTTAATGGAAAAGACTTAAGCTTCTTCTTTCCAGATAACTTCTGATATTTAGCACAGGCTTTGATCTTAAGAGAAACATCGGTGAAAAAAATAGGCCAGAAGTACCCATCCATGAGGATATTTTATGCCATGTTTCTCCAATAATGATGCCCCCCACATAAACTATCATGAAAATCAGACATAATATTTTGGGCTTCTTGTGGGTCTAGGCACCTCAAAATCACTCCTAAAGGGTCTTTCCAATACAAAACTTGATCAACAGGGAAATATTTGATTGATTTGAGTTTTAAGGATCTCACCTTTTTCTTTTCCATACCATCCAGAGGTTGTAAATTATGCAGCAGAAATATAATGTCCTTGTACTAGCTGCAATCTGCCAATGCAGAGATGACTTGAGAACCTTTATTAGTTGATTCAGCCTGCTGATTTTCTAAACATGAGTGGATGAAATTCACCCCCAATGCTGAGAAATTCAATTCATCCAATATCTTGGATAAACCCTGACCTTTAACCAATTTGGTAGGCTTAATTTCCAAATCAAATTCAAGGATTTTAGCAATCCACTTACTCCTTTTACCATCTATATCAGGCTGCATAAGAATTTCTTTTACTGCAACTAATGGGACATACGCAATGACTCTTGAATGCAATACATAAAATATGAAGGACTTGAGAGCTTTAACCAATGCATATGCTTTCTTATCCACGATGTCATATTTCAATTCAGCATCTCTCAATGCCCTGCTGGAAAATGCAATGGGCTTGTCTAAGCCTTCAATGTTCTTCTGCAATAAAATTGTTGCTACTGTATCAAAAGAAGCAAAAGAAAAAATAAAAAAGTCCTTGGAGTAGTATAGGATGATAAGGACTAGGGATTCAGTCAAAGGTTTATTTATCTGATCAAAATAATTACAGGACTCAACAATCCATTTGATTTCACTACCTTTCCTCAACATGGTTGTGATATACTTAACCAACTCAACAAAATTTGACACAAATCTTCTCAAAAAATTAATTTTTCTCCGAAAATATTGAACCTCGTTTTTGGATCTAGGAAGTGACAATGTTTGTATAGCTTCAACCCTACTGGAATCAATCCTTACCCCTCCAGTTGACACAATATGCCCCAATAATTTTCCTTCTTTCATGGAAAACAATGATTTTTTCGGATTCAAAGAGGGACCAAATTTTCTTCATTTCAAGAAAACCTTTCTTAAATGATCACAGTGTTCTTTATCAGACTAAGAGAAATTTTTTATGTCATCTAAATATATAACAACAAATGTGTCCTTCTCTCCAATAAAATCTATGTCCATAGCTCGTTGAAAAGTCACCCCTATGTTCATCAAACCAAAGGGCATGTTAACGTACATAAATGTACCCCGAGGAGTGGTAAAGGTCGTCTTCTCTCTATCTTCTAGAAACATAGAGACTTGATTTTACCCAGAAAAACAATCAACCATGGACATCATGGCTCCTCCTGTCACCCTCTGTAATATGTGCTCCATCTTGGGCAACGAGTAATTATCCTTTTTATAGCTTCTGTTCAAATTTTGGAAATCAACGCAAAGTCTGATTTCTCCATTTTTTTTTCTTACTGGGACCAAATTGGCCACCCATTAAGAATACCTCAAAGGAATGATAATTTTTTCATCTAAAAGATTTTTTACCTTTTTCTCCATGGCAAGTAGTAACATAGGATTGATTTGCCTCTACTTTTGCCTGAAGGGTTTGGTGTCTTCTTTTAATGGAATATTGTGTTCTATAATTCTTGTGTCATAAGTTCTGAGATCTTCATAAGTCCAAGAGAGTACATCAAAAAATTCCTTCAACAACTTAGTATATTCTTCCCTCTGCTCTTCTGATAGGATTCTTGACAAGTTGACATATTTTGGATTATGTTCAGTGCCCAAATTGCACTCAGCTATATCAACATCATCAGTGGATACCTTCCCTTTCATTGCCACATCGTTCCCATCAAATAATCTTTCCAAAGGAACTATTCCTTTTGGAATATGATTTCTAGGTCGCTACACAATATGATTATTAGCGATTTTATTGAGGAAAACATCAACATGAGGATTAATTTCTGAATCATGATCCTGATCAATGTGTAATGAAAAAACCTCATCAAGAAGATCGAGGAAATTTTTAAGTTCTAAATCATCTTCGAACACCTTCCAATATTTTACATTTTCCAATATAGAAGGCCTGTACTTGACTTCTACATCATACTTGATTTTAGGTGGTATGGGAATTTTGAAGTTGCTTGCTGATACAACCAAATAATCAACCATGGTATTCTCTTCTCTAGGAATAAATGAAATGTTAAAAGCTGAGAAAAAACTGTCCACCAAGTCCCACACTTCATTTCTGTAAGATCTAAGCCTAGGGTGATTTGTTTGATAAATATTTTTAATTTGATGGACTATTAATTCAACATCCCCAAATACTGATAACTCTTCTATCCCCATGTCTTTAGCAGCCCTTAGTCCCAAGACAACAGCTTCATACTCTTCCACATTATTATTAGTTTCAAATTCTAGTTTGTATGACAAAGATATAGTCTCTTGAGTTGGTGAGACAAAGACCACTCCAGCACCAACACCTTACTTAGAAGAGGCTCCATCAAAGAACATGTTCCAAACAAAGGTGATTAAAGGAGACTCCTCACAAAAGGTAATAGACTATTTTTTGATTTCAAGAGGAGTTTCATGAGTGTCAATGAGATGCAAAATGCTAGATCCCAAATTTGTATCAAAAGAAAAAACCAGATGATTTGTGGGGTTTGCTTCATCAATAACGATGTAAGCCAATTGAATTTCCATGTAAAGTCTTCTATGCTCTCCCCCAAAAATGAGAACAGTAGCATATGAGAGATCCATCTGCAAGGTTCCCCCAAGTATTTTTATCCAAGACCTTGACAAGAGAATTCCGAACTTGGGGGGAACATCATCCACCACGATATCCATGACTATGCTTTTCATGGGTAGATGAAATAAAGTCACAACCAAATCCTTAATGACTCTGAGACACTTCACTTTCCTGGATTCAAAAGAATATAAGTCATGGTAAGTCTTTGTGATTTATAACCCAAGTTCATCCATAATGGATTTTGGCATGAGATTGTGGATGCCCATGAATCCATCAAACAATTATGCAACACTTTATCATTAATATTCAGCGATGTATAGAAAGGAGGGGATGAATCATCTCTATCTTCTCTCAATGGACCCAAGATCACTGCTGGTTTTTCATCTTTTAGATTTACTGAATCAGTGGCACTTGGAGAGGCTTTGGTCTGTAACATTTTGGAGAGATATTTTTCAAATTCTTCATTTTTTATCAATTCCAAAAAAGGTACAGGGATATTTATTTTTTGGATCTCATTTTCAAAGCTGAAGGAAGAGGTAGACTTCAGGATTTCTTTGCTTTCAGGAGCAAGATTTGTGATAAGAACTTGTGGACTTTGACTGCCTTTTTCCTTACTTCTAGCTGTCACAGCCTTGGAAGAATTTTCTTTTTGGGCAGGCTGATTAGGAGCATTAGTTTTTTCTTCATTCTTCTTAGATATTAAATTATATCTATTAGTAATTTATTTTACTTTCTCTCCCCTACTTAATTCATTTATTTTAATATCCATCAAGGATTGCTCATAATCATATTGAGTCAAGTGTGGGCATGGGGATGTGTCACCTAGGCAATGAATCTTAGGATCAACTTCTACCTCCTCTCTTTCTTCGTCAACAACCATGTTGTTTTGTAAAGGATCTTGTGTCCTTTGATCATATCTCTCTCTATTTTTGGGATCTCTGGGAAGGATTTGGGGAGCATTATTTGGTCTCCTGAAGTTACATCTATTATCAATATTTTGAGTATTTCTATAGGTCTATTTTCCTTCCAGTTTTAATTTCTCTATCTCAGTAGAAAGGGATTTTACTAATTTTGTGAGCTCCTCCACTTGAGGATGAATAATATGGGATTCATAAGTTGAGGCTTCAGTTCCACTTTTTCTTCTATCCCTATCAGATTTTCCTTTGAGTTTATCATATGCCACTATGTTGGATTCTACCTCCAAGGTTGCATCTTGCATATGAACTAAAGAGGTTGATATTCTTTCTCTCAGTAGTAGACATAACTCGGGGTCAAAGGCACTGGCATAAGTAATTTTTGTAGAGGTTTCAATGGGTTTGATCTCATCAGGAATCTTATTATACATTTTTTTAAATCTTTTAGAAAAGTCAGAGAAATTTTTGCAGAGGTTTCAGTGGATTTGATCTCATCAGGAATCTTACTATACATTTTAGTTAAATATTTTGAGTATTTATGTAGTTCTATTTTCCTTCCAGTGTTAATTTCTCTATCTCAATAGAAATGGATTTTACTAATTTGGTGAGATCCTCCACTTGAGGATGAACAATATAGGAGTTATAAGTTGAGGCTTCAATTCTTCTTTTTCTTCTATCCCTATCATATTTTCCTCTGAGTTTATTAGATGCCACTATGTTGGATTCTATCTACAAGGATGCATCTTGCATATGAACTAAGGAGGTTGGTCTTATTTCTCTCAGTAGCAGGCAGAGCTCGGGGTCAAAGGAACTAGCATAAGTAATTTTTGTAGAGGTTTCAGTGGGTTTGATCTCATCAAGAATATTATTATACATTTTGTTAAATCTTTTAGAAAAGGCAGAGACAGACTCTCCTTCTTTCCTTTTTAGGGATTCAAATTTAGTAATGTAGTACAAAAAGTCCTTTTTGTCCCCCCAATTCCTCAAGAAGGCTTCATCTAATTCTTCAATGCCATTAATGGATCCAGGGGCCAGACCTAGAAACCACTTCCTAGCCTCACCAAAAAGGCTTAGGACGAAAACCCTCATCCACACATCCTAATTTTCAATGTTTTGATTATCTACATAGTTGTAGAAAGAAACAAGATTTTCCTCAGCTGTTATATCTTCTTCTCCCGTGAACTTAAGAATGCATTTCAAATAATCTCCAGGAGGGAGGGAATTCACTGGCTGAGGTAAGACAAGTGGAGCGTATCTTGCAGCCACTATGGCATCCATCCTATTTGTAGGGGGGTTAACAACTACCATTTGATATTGAACTCTTGGTGAACAAGGAGGAGAATGAGACTTAAGTGTGTGTAGATTAGGAGAAGAAGGAAATGATGAAGGGGGATTTCAGTTTTCACAGCAGAATGCTGAGACTTGGAAGAGGATAGTAAATTCTGTAAAAGAGATGAATTTTCCACTTCTTTTGCAGCAAAAAGTTTAACAGGAGGTGGGGTAACAAAGCCTAAGGTAGGGAAATCTTCAAAACTATTAAGACTGAAACACCTTTCAATGTCAGAGGAAGAAAAAATGTCAATGCTTTATTTTTCAAAATCAGTTTCAAAGGAAGAGTATTCGACAACAAACTCTTCAAAATCAATTTTCCTAGATACTTCAACAGAAGGTAAAGAAATCTTACTTGATATAACAACTGGAGTATCAAGAGTGGAATTGGGCAAGTGACCAGAAGCACTTGTAGTAGAAGCAAAAAAATGTTTTTGAGAAAGTTTTCCCCTCTTGATTATTTTCTCTGGGTCAGCCTCAGATGGAAACAAAGGTAGGGATTTGATCTCGTATGTTTTCCTTTAGGTGCCAAAGCTGAAATAATGGAGTCGCAAGGTGAAAAATGCAATCTTCAAGATAGTAAGTTCTAATGCACCTATAGAACTAGTAAACTGTGTCGTTTAATCCCAGGAAAAAGTCTTCAAATCATTCCCTGGAAGCAGTGCCAATAATGTTAGCACTAGGAATCACCTTCAGATTGCATGGAAGGCAAGACCACTACCCATCAGATTATGTGTGAATGTAAGAGTGTTTTAAGGAGTCAAATGGAAAAGACTCAAAATGATAATGTTCCAACTCAGAAAACAGGGCTAGCATGCACCAACAATCAAGGTCTTGGCTAACTTCAATCAGTAATTGGGAGTGAGTATGAATATAGGGAAGAATTCAATGAGAGGAATGTAGGGGATGCTGTAAACATCAAGCCTAGAAATAACCTAAGGGAGAAAGATTCTTAACACAATATCTTCTTGAATTCAGAACTGAAGGAAGCTAAACAAACATCTTGATAATATAATGATCAAACATACACCATAATATCACCACAATCATTCAAAGCATGAACATTTAGCATCAGAAGCAAATAAGCTGAAAGAGAAGCTGATTTATATTAACAAAGATGTCTTAAATCAAGTACATATCGAATTCATAGTTACTTCATCAAAATATTATAGTATAAGGGAGCCTTGCTCAACCATCCGAACCTACTAAAGCATTTCATCTATCTATTTATAACAAAAGGGAGGAAACAACTGGAGGTATGAGATGGCCTCCTTCCCATGAAAATATCTAAGAATTTATTTCATCTAACAACTTGAATAACAACCTATGCTATAAAAGAGGAAAGTGTTGGTGACTAATCCAACCAATCTTCAAACTAACTTGATCCCTATTTGTTGCGCAACTCCTTGTTTTCCAGTTGTCCTTTAGGAGCATGTGGCTATCATCATGCTGCCAGATGTTGTTTCTGCAGTTCTCTCCATCATCAACTATCCAAAAAGTTGTTAGCTTGATCCTCCTATATCCCTAATGTCTGTTGGTAGCCTCTTTGGGTAGCACTCTAAGTAGCACAATTTGTAGTTCCTTTACCAAATTTCGTAAGATTCTGTAGTGCATTTCAAAACTAGACTAGTATAAAAGATAGTTCCAAACCCTTCCTACCCCCTGTGAAAACTTCAGTCTCTGTGACATTTTAGGTAGCGAATTTAGGTAGCACCACTCTTGTGCGTCTCTGTGAAAATTCCAACTCTACCAGAAATTCGGTAGCAATTTTAGGTAGCACCCACTGTGTGTCTCTATGGAAATTTTAGGTAGCGCCATAAAAAATGCAACACCTCTAGCTTGGACATCTGCAGAGCAATTAACAACTTTGAGTAATATTCATACCATTATCTTTAGGTGATTTGGCATCATTGTAGGTAGCACACCAGTGGAACACCAAAAATAGACTATTCTGTAGCACCATAGCGTTACAGAATGTTTGCATTCTTACTGCTCAAGGAGTTAGTTCTTCACAAAAAGCCCAAAAATCTCAACAATAAGTAGTTAGAAGCCTGTATAGGTGCCAGAGGAAATGTTTCAACAAAATCTTATCTTCACAAAAAGGAACCATCGTAAAAAATGGGGCTCACCTTTCACCAGCTACATTGTTACCTTGACACTTAACTTGACACTTTCTTGTAGGAGGATGATCCTCACTTGGCACAACAGGCTTCTTCCTTTTTGCAATGACAGGATTCTTTAGTGGAGTTATGCTCTACTTGAATGTTGGTGTCTCCTTTTCAAAGGAGATTCAACCAATACTTGTAATTTTCTTTGACCCACTTTATCTTTAAATGTTGAAACTCTTCTTTGAGTTTCATGTTCTAAGACTGGAATCTGTTGTTCTGCCTATAAAGGTTTTTGAGCTTCCTATGGATAGATTGGGCCTTTCTTGCTGTGAACCTTTCCAGGTCAAGGGTGTGACTGTAGCCATCCATGAGCTCTTTCATCTTAACTTTGTCAGACATGGCTTATGTTTTCAGCTAATCCACCTCCTTCCTAGCATCCCTAAGTTGTCTGATTAATCTTTTGAATGTTTGACTGTTAGGTGGAGTAGTGACATTCACCGTCTCAATGGGATTTTTCATGGTCTCCTCTTCCTACTTCATAGGAATTGCCTCGTCTATCTCATCATAATTCTTGATACCTTTGCCTTTATCTTTATTCTTTTTCATAGGCGTTTCTTCTTTTCTTTCAACAATCTCTTCAATGCCTTTACCCTTCTTCTTTTGTACATGGTTTTCTGGTAGGGACTATTCTTCAAAAACCTCTTTAGGAACTGATGATCTTGTGAAAGGTTTCCTACCCTTGGTATTGGCTGTTGGAGGAGAAGTGTAGCTTCTTCCCTTTCTTTTCTGCAGTTTTAGTAGTAGAAGGAACGTCTTCTAACTCTCGTGGAGGAGGAGGTGAAAAATCTCTATGTGGGGAATGAAAAGCTTCCTCCTCAGTTTATGTGACTTGCTTGATGACCTCTCAAACTAAAAAAAGAACTCTTCCCTTTCTCTTCTTGCTGGCACCTACTTTAGAAGCACTATTGGATGATAAAGGGCTTACATTTTGTGACTGAGGAGTGGCTACTACATCCAACTTGAAGTGGGAAGCAACAACAAAATGTTTCCATGAGATATATTTCGTACCCAATTCTTCAGAGACTATCATTCTAATCAATCCAGAGTGGAAGATGCTAGTGTCCACATCCTTAGATTTTGATTGAATACTATCTGACATCTTACCTATGCTCCTTAACAAATAGTAGGGAATATTCATTTCAATTTTACCAGTAAAATGCAGCAAAAGCCTTATATGGTACTAGTACAATGTGTTAAACCTCCCTTCACATGTAAAGTATCTCTAGATGATTTTCAATATCCTGTCAAACTGCTCAATCAGTTGATTCCTTGCCACACCTTTAGAAAAATCACTGGCTTGATGTTCAGGCTTAAGGAAATATTTGGCATAGGATGCATTCAAAGTCATGGCTTTAAACCATTTCTCACCTGTGATAGGGGTTCCTGTTGCAGCTGAAACAGAGGCCTCAATCACCTCAAATTATAAATCCCCTACCTTGGTTATCCTACCATTAAAATGTAAGGAAAAATTCCTTGTCACCTTAGAATGGCCTCTTTGCATATTCTGGTAGAAAGAGAGGCATCCCACTCTTTGAAAAACTTCTCTTGCCATGGGATTTGTCTAAAAAAGATGCATATCCACAGGTTCATTTCTAACTACCTTGCCCCCCTTGTGTGATTTCTTCATCTGAGGAGTCTCCATAGCTTAGGATGAGATATTATTATATATATGGGGTAGTAATGACCAGGAGGACCTAAAGTCGAGCTTTAAATGGCCAAATCTACACTTTTACAAGAACTTCCCCTTAAACCAGATTGATTGCTAGTAAGATAAGACTTGGCTATGGAAATCCCTCCTTTAGATTTATGCAGGTACTGAACACTTAGCAAATGAGAAGGTACTCTATAATTGGCCTTTGAAGCTAGGTAGAAAATGCTTGATTCAAATGTCAAAGGAAGCATAGAAGACACAATGTGGTTAAGCAACGCCTTAGGTAGCGCAATGCGTATGAAGGGGATAGAACATTTTAGAGGTTGTGAGATCAATAGCTATGGGATGCGGGTGTATCATAATTTGACATAGAGTTTCATAGGTTTGAAAAGGGAGGAGACAAGGATAATATGATGTGAAGAAAGGTTTCCCTCAACTATACAAGCCCGATAATCCAAAACTATGAGCGCTAACCTCTTTGAAAATTTATGTGCAAAGGAGGAAACATGGGATACCTGTGGAATAAACACGTGTTTGAAGCCTCATTGATATTTTAGGATGAATTCGAAAACATCATGACCTCCGAATCTACCTCAACATCGGATCTGGAAGCACTATTGTCACCTGGTTAGAACTGTGAGTTTGCGCAACGCAACAATCTTGAGTTTTTGAAAATCACAAACCATTATCAGGGCTCGTAAATACAAGATCTTGAAGGTATCTTTTTAACCAACTCATGGCACTGAAAACAAGGAAAATGACATCAATCATTGTAATCATAACTCGAGTTGTAAAATGATGAACAAGAAAGGTGCTACAGAAATGCTTGATGCGTGGGCAACGCTCCATTTCAAAAAATGATTGGATAGGTAGGAAAAGACAACAAGGCATGTCTACGAGGGAATGAATGAGGAAAATGGTTTATCAAATTATTTTAGTTGTGGGAAGGATTGATCCTAGTGACAAATCATGAAGGGGAGCAACATTTTAAGTCATGAACAAAAACGGTTCTAAGTCCAAAAAAATTCAAATGAGGATCAAAACATAAGTCATGAATCAACATTTTATTTATCAAAAGGGGTCCTAACAAACACAACTTTAAAAGGGGTGAAATTAAAAAAAAATAAAAAAATCTAAGGCTTAGGAAAAGATGGAAACAAACTAAAAAACCCAAGGCAACCTAGTGTGATAACAAGTTGAAACTGTAAAAATACAGAACTGAAACACTTGCTCGAATGGTGGTGGCTATCTCTGAGAAGATATGTGGATGATACATACATATGTCTGAGAAGAATGATTACAATGAGTCTCCATAGGTATTTTTGATATTTCTCATGAATTCCAAAACCCTAGACATCCAAAAACCTAACCCTAGGAGATGAAACACCAAAAGTTATGTGGGCCCCTATGGATAAGTTGGTACCTCAACTTCCCATGGTCGTAAAGTTTGCATACAACCTCTATTTTAGGAGAGTGATTGTTGGGTATGTGTTATATACTTTGCATGTGTGTGTGTGTGGGTGCGTTAGATACGACAACTGCGTCTGACGATCCGTCCCACGATAATTTGTTTTTGGGCATTTTTTGCTATTTTTAGCGATTTTGTAAATTATCCCGGATTAAGGGATCAGGGTTTTGGTATCCATGGAATACCTAAAAACATTGTATATATTGTATGGTGAATGGAAAATTTTTATATGATGAATATAAGAAAGGTTTTCCCGGTTGAGGGTTTCCGGTATAAAATCTTTGTGTACTCTGTGTATGAGCCATTGATTAATTTATGTCTTTCTTAAGAATCTATATGCATTGCTTTACTTCAAAAGTTTAAAACTTACGGTGATATCCCGTTGGAAATGTATTTTAGATAACTACACATTACGCCATCAAAATTTGACTCATTCTATTGTTTGATTGTGGCGAGCCAGAAAAACATTGTTTAGGGCCCCAAAACTACCGTGGAAGTGCAACAAGATGTGCTGACATGAAAACACACAAAATAAGAAACTTGGATTACGTGGGAGGCCACAAATATCCATGTGGAATATATGTAGGGATTCATACAACTCCGAAAGTGTAGAACCCACAATTACAAAGGAGTACAAAAGAACTTGTTGAACTAAAAATTGCCAAGAGGAACCAGTTGGAATAGGTGGGTGGCCACAAATATCCACCTGGATCAGTCTTCCCCCCTTAGGAAGAAATGGTATCCATTGCATTTAGTTCCCCCATAATTTTAGGAAACTCCCATAAATGAGAAAACTCTAAACATCCAAAACACTAACCTCGAGAGATCAAACACCAAAAGGTTTGTGGGCCCCAATGGGGGTAGTTGATACATGAACTTCTTGAGGGTGTAACGTTTGAATACAATCTATGTTTGGGGTGCTCGATACACCATTAGAAAGCTATAGTCGAGGATTACATATTCCGTTCATCCTAGAATCTACATCCAACCACATGCTAGGTGACGTCGAGCCCAAAAAACATCGTTTAGGGCCTCAAAATGATCCTGGAAGTCTGGGACCTGAAAAATTGTAAAAACAACTACCAAAGTGGAAAATTTTATTTCAGCCAATGGAATAGTTGGGCGGTCAATGATTTCCACCTGGATCATCTTGAACCATCACATATGACCTCTGTAGTCTGTCATTCACATCCAAGTAGGATATGGGTTCCATGACTAGGTTAATTTTCAAAAAATAATTGTTCTTAAGGTCTTACAAAGGTTAAGGGAGAAAAATAAGGTCCTTGTTCCCTAAATGAAGCTTCTTAGGCTCAAGTTCCATGAAAAAAACATACATGTTGGAATATTGAGCAATAATGAGAGGGGGGTGGATCAATATTGAATAGATTTTAGCCACGTTTTCTCTTTACCACTTTAACTAATCATCAAAGAGTTAATCATAAGAAATGTAGAGAATTACATATCAACATAGGTCAAAACAAAATAAAAATACATAGATATTTTACATGGAAACCCAATAAGGGATAAAACCATGAAATTTTTTTCTTATATTAAACAAGAGTTACATTCTTTATAGGATTCAACCTATGAGGGACACCAATCCTTGTAGTAAGAACCCACTTACAAGTATTCAAGCACCAACCTGTTGAGAAGATGAGGATACCAATCCTCACTATAAGAACCCACTTATAGTCTACAAGAACCAAATTTCCAAGAACCAACCTGTTAAAAAGACAAGGACATCAATCCTCACTTTAAGCACCCACTTACAGTCTGCAGACATCAATCTTCGAATAACCAACCTGTTAAGAAGATGAGGACACAGATCCTCTCCCCTACACCACCCTGCCACCTTGAAGTAAATATGATTCCCGATTTGAACTTTCTGTGAGCCTTCACATATGCATTATTTACTTTTTCATTTCATAGTAGATCAAATCATATCTCATACCAACACAAATATCTCATTTCATTTGATCAAATCATAGATCAAATCATATCTCATATTTCACATATCTTTTATTTACTTTTGCATTCATAGTTAGATTACCTTAAGTCTCATCCTCATAGCCTCATATACACTGCAAATATGAAATTATCACATAGTCCCTATTTCTTCTTATACTCAGTCCTCAAACCTTCTTAGAAAGTCTTCAACATCTCAATATGTCTTATGGTTGCACCACAATTCTCAAATGGATTTATTCATCTACACATGATATACAAATATTCTTCTTTTCATTTACACAAAATGAACATATCAACAATTTAATCCTTGAACCCTCTATCTTCCTGGAAATCCTCATCTAAACCAAAATCTCGAATGATCTCTTCATTTGGACATAATATATAATATTTATGCTATTCCTATA
>ML855408.1:8347-27488 GCA_009831015.1 Picea engelmannii | reverse complement strand
TGCTCACAGAAATCCAAATAAACTTGTTTAAGATCTGGCAACAAATTCCTTTTGTGAAGTGTCTGCATCCCCTTCTCACTCATGTGTCCAAGGATATGATGCCACAATGTTGTATCCACTCATGTTGAAGCTAAATATATATAATACTCATCATTAACAATACATAAATAAAATGCATCTACCTTATCTCCTTTTTCCATCACAAGTGATCCTTTAGTGACCTTCCACGCCTTATCTGTAAATATAGATATATATCCTTCACTTTCCAATTGCTACATTGAAATTATATTTCTTCTCATATATGGTATATGTATAACCTCTTTCAGTAACCATTGGTTTCCGTTATTTTTATTTATTTTTACCTTACCCATTCCAACAATTTGACATGGTTCATCATCACCCAAATAAACCTTTCCAAAATCACCTTGAACATAATCTTGAAAATATTTCCTATGGGGTGTAGTATGAAATGAATCCCTTGAATCTACTACCCAAGACTCAGTAGTATTATCTAAAGAAATAAGCAAATCATATTGTAACACATCACCTATTACATTTGCTTTCTAATTTTTATCTTGTTGTCTATCTCTTTGTTTCTTTAGAGATCTACAATCTTTCTTCAAATGTCCTTTCTTCCCACAATTCCAACACTATATCTTTCCAAGTTTGGATTTGTATCTTCCCTTCCTATAATTCCCACACTTTCCTATACTCTTTCCTCTTTCCTTTTTTCTTCCTCTATTCTCCATGGTCAACACATTACATGATGTCTCACCTGTGCTTTTTTGTTGCTGCATTTCCTTACTAAGGATAACACCAATAACATCATCAAATTTCAGAGTGTTTGAACTAGAGATAGAGTTACTTACATCCATGACCAATCCATTCCATCCTTATGGAAATGAGAAAAATATTAGAATATCCCTAACCTCATCATTATAGGACACTTTTATAGAACTTAGTTGATTGGTAACCGTATTAAATTCATTTAGATGATTGGAAATAGACCCACCTTTTGACATCTTCATATTAAATAATCACTTCATTAGAAATACCTTGTTAGAGAACAAGGATTTTTCATATAGTCTATTTGATGCCTTCATCATATCCTTCAACATTTTTTCTTTCTAAATATTGAAATCCACCGATGTTGCGAGGAACAACTGTATCATTCCTAGTGCCTTTATGTCAAGAACCTCTCATTCTTCATCCTTCATAGTCGTCAACTTATTTGATATTCTTCCCAATGGTAGGAATAGATCCTTCTGATATAAATAATCTTCCATTTGCATCTTCCATAGCTGGTACTTTTTTCCATTAAATTTCTTGATCCTAAACTTTACATCTTTCGCCATTGCTCCCACTCGAACTAGGAATCCTATTTTCTTGGGAGTTTCCTTTGGCTCTGATACCATTTGTTATAAAAAATGGATCATAGAGAAATAAAATAGAACAAATGTACAAATAAAACATATAAGATACATAATACAATAGAGACACAAATATATGTGGTTCACCCAATGTGGGTTGCATACACCAGAGAAATTGCCAAGTCCTTTCTTTATTATTATCCAACAAATGAAGGGATACAACCTGTTATCCCCTATCCTATGGATAACTAAGGAGATTATGTCTCGAGACCCATAGGTCCTAGACATGGAGTAACAAGAGCCATATGAATCAATCTTGGCCCTAGAAGGCCCATCTTTTCTTCAGTGCATCCTATCTATCAATAGCAGATACATCCATCCCATCAGACTGATTCTGAAGTAGCAGTGGGCCTTGCTCCATGAGGTAGTGAGTCCAGGTATCATATTATGTGTCACTCTGATTCTCGTAGCATTTGAATATGTGCATTGAACTCTCTTTTGTTTCATGACTTTTGATTGGAAATTATGATCTTTAACTTGTCCATACCATGGGGGGTGACAGAGTTCCCTAGTAAGTTGGTTCCCTTAGGGATGAGTTTCCATTGGGTGGGTCTATGAAAGGTCATCGCCCATTCCTTCCATACTTACCACTTTTCATCATTATCCCTATCATCATCCCCCTACCTTGGTTCGGCTATTGGGTTTTCCAAGCTAGTAAGGGTTGTACCTTACCTTGTGGGAAGAAGGGGCTAAAGGCCCAAAGGGTAAAAGTAGTTGGAAAAAGTTAAAATCCAAAATAAAACCTTGATATGCTCTTCCTAGGGATGCCTGAGAAATAAATAAATGGCTTCTTAGCAAGAAATGAGGACCCATAAAATAAAATTAAAACTCAATATGTAGTTGGTGGATAGGAGATCTCATCATGAGTCATTCTATTAGGTCCATGGGCATGTAGCGGTATGACACTTCCATCCATCTAGTCACCAAACTAGGGTAGTGGATATTGGTGGCATAGCTAAGAGAAAGGGGTCCTCATGACGAGCCAAACTTCTCATATTTGTGAAATGATTGTGGGTAACACTGTCACCACTGGTCACCATGCCAGGACAATGTCCCCCAACTATTCTCATGAAAAGAAAAATAAATAAGACAAAGAATAAAAGGCATTGAATGGGATAGGAAAAAATGGCATCCATGACAAGGTGAAACTCGCCCTCTATAGAGGAACCCACAGGTAAGACCTACATTTACATTTTATCACTGTACCCCTTGCCCAAACATTACCTACACCATTTCATACACCTACATGAACTATATTGGTATTCACCTATGAAACACCCCAAACTTGAGGAGGATTATCCCAATAGGACATCCTGAGACCATCTCCAAACCTGGCTTGTTAAACTGCATAACGTCTTTGAGCATTTTTGTGGGTAAAGGGGGGTTTGATGCACATGTTAGGGTAATTTGATTATTAGACGTGATTGGCATTTATATGATCCTTGTGACTTATGATCCCATGTATGGAGTACTTGTTGTTGTTGCAGGACCATGCTTGGTGGGGAGGTACATATGGGTATATGATTCACTTGGACCTCCATGGGGAAAAAATCCCACCAGATGGATGTTTTGACCCCAGCCAGGGGAAAAGAGACACCAGAGGATTTCACCAGAGGAAAAGAAGGATGTTCCACCAAAGACACTTTGGTAGGCCTAGACCTAGAGGTATATTTCTCCCCCATGAACGATGGTCTTGGGAGGCCCATGACATCACCCTTGTGACCCTAGACGTCACCTAATGTTAGTTGGACATGATGGAGGAAGTTGTGTGGTAGGGGGTACATGTGGCATCATCTGGAGGCCTTGGAACACCTAACGTTTTTCTCATGGATCCTGATGTCCCACTTATGAGGCCCAACGTCACCCTAGGAGGGCATGACATCATCACTATTTCACATTTTAGGGTTTAATTATTTGAATTTATGTAAAAACTAGATTTTTTATATAATTCGGGCATGTCGGCCTTTTCTAACCTAAATTTTAATTAAAGGTCATTGATATTGTATAAATAGAGAGATAAACTCTCATTTTTTCATCCTCTTTCACTCAAACAAGTGTGAGGTATGAAATTTGGCCCTCTTTAAGGGTATTTGGCTGAAATTAAGTGGTGTGCAACTTCTTGGAGAGGTTATTCTTGGTGTTTTTTTGTCATTTTTCATGGTGAAAAGTCTTCAACTAGGGTTTGTTGCTAGATCATTCTTGATGAAGTAAGTAAATCTGAAATTCTTCATTTTATTTTGAATGGTTATGGTAAATTTACTTTTTCATTTCTAAGATTATGAAATTGCTAGTTTGAAACCCTAGGGGAGAAGCATATGTTACTATCCTTTTCCTTGTAATTTTCCACCTACTTGAAATTGCTAGAGGACATCTCTTTTGAAGAATACACTAGAGCCCTACCTTTGTAGAACTCTAGTAGCATTACTTCATTAGCTTCATGTATTTTATTTCAAACTTAATCTAAGGAAGAAGGAAATCGTTAGGGCCTAAGGTTACTTACTTTCTAGCAATATTTCCTTCTAGGGTTTAGACATTGAGGCATTAGGTTTCTAATACCTTAATCATCTCACCCATACCTTTAGATTGTCTATTATCATTTTTGTTTCCTCTAATATTTGTTGTTGCTAACCTTGACTCCATTACCCTAAAAGGCACTAGTCCACTCCTTCCAAGTGATTGAATGGCCAAACAACTCTTAAACCATCTTCCCTAAGACTTTTACTAACTCCTACTAACTTTAAGATAGACTAACTCACTAACTAATTTGTTGTTGTTAAAAAAAGTTGCTAAATCCATCTATAACAACAATAAATTCATCCTAAAAGCAAGATTAAAAGATGATTAAACACTACCATAATTGCCTTTGACAACTCTTATCATTTTGTCAACTTAAGGCTATTGTATTTTGTCATTTTTAAGCATTATTGAGGCCAAATTATTGTGGTTTTAGCTAAATATTCATTGTTGTTATAAATATTCACATTGCTTCAGTTTTATATTAGTTTTTTTTTATCTTTCATAAGTTCATGTTTTTATGAAGCGTTGGCATCATATGGTACTTGCAAATTGGATTATTTTTATATTTTTTGTCTTGTTCTAGGCAGGTACACTTAAGTTATCTTTTGATTCATCTCAATAAAACCTTGGAACTTTTGACCAAAGTGACCTGTGAGAGGAGTGGGAATTTCTTATAACTTTTACCTTAGCCTTCTCAAACCCCCAAGTCATTGGGGACATGTCCCCTAGGGTACTACACTTAAATAGAAAGAGGTGTCATATTAAGGTGACAGTGATAGGTCATCATCCTTGTTACGCCAATTCATTATCCACTTGTATTTGTCTTTGGGAAAGAAAAAATTGCACAATAAGATTTGGGAGTCGCTGTCGGGGACACTGAGTCAATTTTCCTCAGGATGACACTTTTTCGGTAATATTTTCCTTAAAATACTTTATCTTACAAATATTACCTAGTGATTCCATTGAGGGTGATTCCCTCATCCCTTTGATAATCCTTACGAGGATATCTGGCAACTCCACTAACCTTTTCAAGGTGCCACCTTACTCTCAATTCTGTGATATTTCCAAGTTATGGGATCATGGCGCCTAGGAACAAGTGTATCTGACTATTGATTTCAAAAAATTTCAAGGATACCCACATTATTTTGATATAAAATGGTTAAAAAACTCTCCAAGATTTGGAGGCCTCCCAATTATTCACATCGCATAAATCTTGAATTATATAAGTGAGATAGAATTAGGAGGGGAGAATGTTCTGGGAAAACTGTTCATACTTTCTCTGCCATCCTTTTTGCAAGATTGGCTTAAGAGTTGTTGCAAATATAGCGTATATAATCTTTCGTATACCTCATAAGTAGGTTTATTGAGTTTGTGAAAACACAATTCTTGACATATGAAGATTCCCTTCAGAATCTCGCAGTAGTCCTAGAGGACGAAAGATTCACCACTGAGATTGTGGAATATCTTAGGTATGTGTACCATACTCAATACTAATAACCCTACGATATAGAAGGATAAATTTATAAAGAAAATTGTCAACCCCTTGAACAAGAACAATATTTTTCCCATAATTCGATAAAATGTAGTAAGGATTTAACTAAAGAAGTGAATTATGAGGATGAAGCATTCGTATTCCCTCCTCCATCTGATGAAGCTCTCCAAGATCCTATCTCTCCTGCACAAGATGAAGAGAATGAGGTGAGTCATTTTCCTTTCCATTTTTTGATGACATTTTGTTCTATGATCCAAAAGGTGAAGAAGTAAAGGAACCCTTGGAAGAGCTAGCTCCTGCATTTTCTGATGAAGAAGAAGAAATGAGTCTTGATGATGATGTACTAAACCCTCTGTTTTATGATTTGGAAAGTGAAGAAGTACCAGAGGATCCCTTGGATGCATTAAATCCTTGATGTTATCACAAAGCTAGTAACATTGTTGATAATATTGATGAGTTCATACATGTTGGAAGACGTAAGTGGGATGTGATTAATTTTAATGAAGATCCCATTTATGATATGGAAGGAATTTTTCAAATGTTTCCTTTACAACTATCATATGAGGTGTTGAGTTGAGAAAAAGGTACAAATATTCTCCTTATTACTATGGTTTGTGATATATTCTTTGCTGAATTTTCGATTACTTTGAAGTAATTAGGAAAAAAAATGGTTAAAAATTCTTTTAGAAATATTATTGAAAGATATTAGACATTTTCTTAATTTTGGTTTGAATTGTTTTGATTTTATGCAGAAAATGGACAATTGTTGTTACCTCAAGAAAATTAAAGAGATCCTAAAGATGCATAGGCCATTGAATATCGAAGGAATCATGGACAAAACGATTTAAAGGAAGATTGACTTTTTATTTTGAATATTCATAAATAGTAAAAGCAATCCTGAGGATATGTCAATCTTTAGGATAGCTTAATTTAATTATTTCATTGTAATATATAAATGATAGTGAACAATAGAGAGATACCAATAGAACGAAGTATTTTTACAACACAATCAGATCTCTGAATTGTTGACATTCTGTACAACAATCTATTGTAAATGATTTATCAGTTATGGAATTAATGAAAGCTTCAAGCATTTTGAGCATACCTACGTACTGAGTTTTTGGTAGCAGTATCGTCTGAACACCATGGGCCCAATTGAAAGGAGTTACTATCTCACCTATAATCGTATCAATTCTGTTTTAGTTCTTTGATTTGAATTTCCTTTTAAAACAATTAGATAGATTTGATAATGTGTTGATTCTTTTATGAATTAGTTATGTTGTTCATTTGCATAGAATATATGTTCCATTTGAAGATTATTGATTGTTGTTCCACTTCCAATTACTGTTAGTTTATCGCTTGTGAATTCCTTTCATTTCCGCATACGTTGTTCCTTTTATCGAATTTGAATTTATTGTTCCTTTCTCTTAATTCACATTTGTTGTTCCTTTCGCTTAATTCACATTTGTTGTTCCTTCTTAAATATGCAATATATCGTTTCTCTTTTCCAGTATGTTAAATACTCATTGAGGGATTGATTCATTAAGTGGTTGTGCAGATTAAATTATTGTTTCTTAGATAACTGAATTCAACAAATTGATTGATGTTTTGATTCATGGTGTGTTATTGATCAGATTACAATTGTGTTGAGTGAATTATTAGTTTAAGAGTTTTTAAAGAATGCCTGAAGAATTTGATTATTGCAGTAATTTATATAGACTCAGATTTCCTGTAGCTAACTTATCTACATGATTTAAACCTCTACAACTATATGCATAGAATTTTATGGCATTATTGAAAGAGAAGACGGATCCTTCCAATTGGAAATATTGTTCGGCACCGACGGTCTGTAGAGAAGCTCCACAATGAATAGAGAGGCTTCATAATCTTCTAAAGGTGATAGTCAGGAAGCGGTTGTGGCCAAGGAGTCGGAAAGAATGTTTTTTTCTCTTGGGATCGCGGTGATATTGAAAGTGTCAAAGCGGTCCATTAGCCTATGCACCTTTTGCTAGTAGTTATTAATATGAGGCGAATTACAATGAATAATATTCCTTACTTGTCTAACAATGATCTCAGAATCCCCGAAAACCTTCAATTCCTTGATACTATTTCCTTTTGGGTACCACCCTGTAGTTTACTTTTGACCATTTTCGCCTCAGCTTGAAACTGATCCTTCGCTTATCTTATATGTTTCACATTTTAATTGATTAAGAGTTCACTTGAACATACAACAAAGAATCATCTTAACTCTAAAATACTTAACAACTACTCGAGGAATTGGCGACCCATATTTTTTCCCCAACTCACAAGAGAATTTCAGCATCAGCGGAAGATGATGGTGGAAAAAATCGTTTAGAGAGTCAAAGTAGCCAAATACTGACCCTCATCGGCGTCATCTGATGAAATGTTTCTTTCCTATGAATAAACCTTGGGAAGGATTTTGCCGAAGACCGATTCGATCAGCTTCGGCAAAAAGATGTAATAATACGCACTACATGAAAGAAAGAGTAAACTCCCTGATCACCAATCCCTATATCGTCGGTGTCAGAAGTTTCATCAATAGAATATCAATGTAAGTACACACTCTGATAATAACTGATCCCTGACTCATTCGCCAAGTGACATGATGTGACGAGACATGTTGACCCCAGAGTGTGGTAGCTATGTTGCAATTACGATTCTGAGTTAATTCGTGGATCGCGCATTAGTTACTGACTCGTGCAAAAATCAAAAGGAACCATTAAAATTTCCAATACAATGCATCTCCATCTGTGCCTCCACCGTCATCCACTCAGAATTTATTCACAGAAAATACGATAGTGGTTTATTTTGAATTTGCGTTCATTACTCGTATTAACTAACTGATATGACTGAAAGTATCTCCCAGTTATAGTCCTTTCGAGTCATTGTGTATGATCCCATTCTACGCAGCAAGAAGTTTAGGGCAGACATGAAAGTGAAGTTAACAATCCACAGGAAGCGTTCGAAGTCCAATGAGTATTAAAACCATTATCTTAGCCAACATTACAGGTATGGGTTCGCTTATTGGTTTTTTGCACTCCATTTTTTATATTCTCACCCAATGCTGCCATGCACACATGTTCAAATGAAATTTTAAATTGTAGGAATAATGCCTCCGAAGAAGCCGTCCACTAGGAAATCGCCAAGAGCCCCTAAGCTGTAGGAATCATAAGTAGGAGAAGGCTCCTCCCCATGATTTGCAAGGCAATTAGATTTCATTCCCAAACTAGTAGTCATCATTAAGAGAATCACCAAGGAGCCTTTTGTCGAGCCCCCAGCTTTTGGAGACATGGAGGCAAGTATTGGAGCCAAGATGGCATTTCCTCATTGGGAAGAAGTTTTTAAGAAAATCAAGAAAGAAGAACCCCTCGAATATACCTCGCATAACGATCCTTAAACGAGGAATCTTGATGATGAGTTCCTCCCCAATATTCGCAGGGATTATCTGCACATGGTGGCAAGCCGATCTCCAGTGTTTTCATGCATTAAGCTCTTAAAGTGGATCATTGACCACACTGATGCCCAATTTGTTTTTGATTAATGATGATAATGGTGAGTGCATCAGAGTCTTCCTTCCATCAGAGGTTCAGAACTACTATAAGCTCAAAGATTCCGAGCTAAAGTTGAGCATCGATTTCATCTTAAGTTTCTATGCGTCACACGATACCAAAAAAATCATGTCATCTTTGTGGAGAAAAGACAAAAAATTCACGAACCGAACTGTTGGCTAGTACCCAACCCCCAATCTCATGGAGCCATACATATACCTCATGGATTTACTTTTCAAGTTACATGCGGAAAAAGACTGTTCCCGATTTTCAGAGGCTTGGATGCCTCTAGATTTTACAATTGCTATTTCAGGCATAGGCTTCAACTCGGGTGTCATCATCTCCAAATAGTTAAGAACCTGCATAAGATAGGATCAGTAGTCGAAGGAGCGAGATACCCCCACCTTTTACATGGCTTTGTATCTACTAGATGTGATCTACACCATGAACGCTTTTGTTGGGATGAATATGAATTGGCACCCTTCAGAGCTGGTTGTCCATGTATACTTCAACATCCTATGGGAAAATAGGTGCAAAAAATCCTATGATGTTATTTGTGATCAATTTATTGCATGCATTTACTCCTTTCTCTTCATAAGAGAGATCCCTAGATTATCAGATGAAGCAAAGAAGGTTATAGCCAAAATTGGCCACTGGTATTTGGAACAACGGGAAACCTACATCAAATTTTTTGGTGCTACAGGAGCACCCCATTTATTACCCATTTATGTTCTCAATTGGTTAGTGTTAGGGGAAATTTGCTATCAAACCATCCTGCAAGGATACAATGAAACTTTAGTAGAAGACAAGAAGTGGGCTTTCATACCATATGGGTTTCATATTGGGTTTTCCGTGGTCAAAGATACCGCACATGCTAAACAACTCGGTCTAGGTCAATTGGAATTTTGGTTCCAAACTGGCTGATTTTGCAAACATAATCCCAAGGGATTGGTTCTACAACACACATCACAAGTATCATCCTGTTGGCCCTATTCCCATGACCAGTTCGAAGATGAAATATTTACTGAAAACACCCAAGACTGGAATGTGGTGGCGTCCAGGAGAGTTGATCCTTGAGGAACCAGGTTTAGATCTATGAGCCACGAAGAGCATGCAAAATTTCTGGAGCAGGTAGTTCAAGAAATTAGCTGATGCCCGGGAGAAGCAGTTGCAGATGAATTGGATGAATAAATAAGCAATCCCGAAGAAGACATTGAAGCCGCGGGAATTCACCAGGAATCCCTGGTACAAATCAGGGATCTTCCGGAAGATCAAGCTACATGAGAAAGGGGTACATTGTTGTTTCAACAAACTGAGTTGCTGATGAAATGGATGCGGGCTGACCTGTACCTTTTAATAGGACATGAAGCCTCAACTTTTGTTCAGAGTATCCCGATGGAGTCAAATGATACTGGGTCCATAGTCCCCAACAACGCCCGTGGGTTGGGCAACCCTGAACCCGCAACATCATCAATTGATCCTTTGGAAGAAGGGACAACTCAACTAGAGACAGGATGGGTCTCAATAGAGACACAAGTGCCGAATCCATTTAGTACTCTTATACATATTTACAGTGACGATGAGAGTCTGGAACCCGCTCACGACACACCGGTGCGAGTCCAAGAAGAAAAGGGTCCCGAGAAAATCACTTCCCCTGAGCCCGAAGTCCAAGACAAGCAAGCCTCACATATGGAAACAGGATCTGAAGGTGGCCTTGACATAATAGAGTCCGACAGAAAGGAAGCAGAAGAAGGACTGAGTGGCGAAACTCTACAAAAGAGAACCGACAACTCTACGGTCGGCGAAAAAGTAAGCAATGAGTCTATGCCTGATGCCTCCATCATGCCCAATATTCAATTCCTAGGTGAACGACAAGTAGAGGACAGATCTGCAAAATAGAGAGAAGAAATTCGAGAAACCACTCCTGAGCGAATATACACCACAGGTAGTATGAGGAACAACCTCTCATGGGGAGAAAAACAGATACCAGAACCCATAGATGAAGTAACATACATCTATGCGATCTCTTACGATCAAAAGAGGAAGGCTGTCATTCAAAGGATCGTGAAGAGGCGAAGGATCACTTTGGATCAATCCATCATGGTTACCACAGAAGAGAACCTAATCAACACTGCAGACACTCAGACGTCCGAACTGATCGGTGTAGGAAAATCCCTCTTAGATGCCACCCAGGACAGATCTAGGAGAGATGAAAAGGAACTAGCCGACACCCGGGAGGAGCTTGAACACCTATGCCATCTTGTCAAATACTATAAAGGGGCCACACAGACCACTGCATCTCTGAAGGAAGAATTCAACGGGGTTTATAACGAGTTCAAGAAGGAAAGGCATGTGTTGACCAAGAACATAGTAGAATTCCAGGAGGATACTCTTATGGCACTCGTGACATAAAAAAGAGATGGAAAAATGGCACGAAAAGGCACAATTAGTGGTAGAGAGACTCAAATACATTGAAGCAGTCCAATAGGGCCAAGAGAAGGAAAATCATGGAATTCGGTTGGTTGGAAAAAGCAAGTTTGACCGCATGAAGAAATCCGTCGAATACTGGGAGAAGATGACCCGGGAGCCACACCGAGAAATCCAAAAGCAATGGGCCAAGTGCCAGAAACACTGGGGTAAAATTAATAAAGTAATGAAAGATGTCGGTCTCCCTGAATTCAGAACTCCTGATGAATTCACTAACCTAAGCGATGTGTTCAAGATGCACTCCATACAAGACTCTCTTTGGGCTGAAGGGTGCACAAAATTCACCGATGCAATGCCAGGACAAGTGCAACAATTCGCGGGTCATCCGATCCGTGCTCAAGCCATGTTGCAACTGCTGAACTCCAGTTTGGTAAAATATCGGGTGCATGCAGTAGACATCAAAGGAGCATATGCTGCCCCATTGGAACAACATAGATTCCCATGGGCTCAAACCTGTGAAAATCTATTTATCAGCTGGTCTGAATATGAAAGAAGCCACCCTTTTCAAGAGACATCTCAGGTGGACCATTGAAAGAAACTATTGGATGATCAATCTACGTGGCAATTTTTGTTTGGACTAAATTGTATTTAGCCATTAATTACAGTTGAATTTTAGATTATAAATAGAGACATCAACCGATGAGTAAGAGGTCGATGGTTGTTGTAAGAACTCCCCTTTTTTTGGCTGTTGATAATTATTTTGAGTCTGCTGTGAATTGAGAATTCCTTCTGGACCAAAGACAATATATTTTCATCAGATCTATGTGATTGGAGTTGGAGAATAATTACTTCATTTCATGTTCCATGAATGATGCAGTAAATGAGTAAGACCAATTAATTTTGTTGTCAAGTTATCGGGTGCAATGTATTGACGTTCTTTTCTTTAATGATGAGGATAAATCATTGTGTTGTTATGTGATGAATGTTATGGTAGATGAATTATTTTACTTACCATGATCTTAATTACTTATGTGTTTTCTTCTGTTAAATTATTTTTTTCTCAAACAATAATTGGATGCTCATTTGGTTAATGTATTAGTACTAGGCCCTGCATCATAGAATCATTGTCTACTTGTTTGAGCACTGGGTTATCCCAAGATTGACCTCGTCCCTCTAGTTAAAACCTTTGTCCTGTTATTTGTCAAGTTGGTTTATACTGGCTTGCCTCTCTCATATCATCCCCACCCAAGAGAAATATGGAAAATGAATTGTCCTAACTGAAGGAAGAGCCTTCACTAGAAAACACAGAGCCCATCGATAATTTGGCCAGATCGGAAGTTCTGGAGAACCATTTCACTCCAAATGCTGCAGTGTCTAATTAGGCCTCGGTGGTGGGTTTGGTTCCTGTTGTTGAATCAGGGGATTTAGGCCCCATCAAGAGAACTGGCGCTAGAAGGAGTGCCACAATGAATGGCTGAGTATATAAGTTATATGACATTTCAAACAACCTACAGATTCATAACGGCCCACATGCATGGCTAGTCATCCAATAGAAATCCCACGCTTAACGAGTACTCCCAAAGAGGATAACTCACCCAATTCTGAGGAAGGACCTCTTCACCCTGAAATACCTTACGCCCTCCCTCACGAGGAAGTGAATCAATTCAGAAGAATTACCACAGCCTTCGCTCGACAAATCGACATGTTTCCCTTCACCCCCATACTTCCCAGTAGAAAATAACAAAGCATATTAGTAGTCAAAAATTTCGACGAAGTTTTCTTACACTATGTCTAAGACTTAATAGATTTCACAATTACCGAAATCCAAGAGCCTCTTGATCTAATACCCGAGCCAGTTGGCGACATCTTTGAACATAACGACTTTTCGAAAGAAGAAGAGTTTGACTCCAACTCCGAAGATATGGAAGGGAACAATGGTAATGGGGAGGAAAGAGAAGTTCCACTTCAAGAAAACCAACCTTGTTTGGACAGAGATGTTGTGGCCGTCCCAAGATGAGTACATAATCTTCCCCAGCACCCGAAAAACAAGCTTCCTAAGTATGATCCTGAAAATTCAGGTTTGCCCAAAGATCACATCAAGAAATTCATACTTGCGATCAAACTTATGAACATTCAACATGAAGACGTAGTATGCATACTTTTCCCATACACGTTTGAAAATTCGGCTTCCATGTGGTATTTTAATTTTCCAATAGGATCCATAACCAGCTGGACTAAATTCCAAAAGAATTTTCTAGACAAATTTGCGAAAGAAACTACTACGAGAGCCTTGATGGGTGAGTTGTTCGCAGCCACCATGACCCCAAAATAAAGGGTCAAATATTTCAATCAAATATTCATGACCATCCTAAACAAATTCCAGCCCGCGGGGAAACCAACTCAAGAATTGCAAATCGAGGTTTATGCCAACGCACTCCTGGCTTCTATTTCCATGTTCGTTAAAAGAGTTTCCAAGCAAACCCTTGCAGAAAATTTTGAAGAAGCCAAGACGATAGAATTCCAAATGAAAGGATGTAAATAAGGCCAGGCTTCTTTGGTGAGGAAAGAAATCCAACCTCACCCTAGAAGAGGACTCCTTTTGACCAGACCGTCAGGGAAATTGGATGAACAAACTCCCGACAAAGGTAATGGAGATATAGAATATTTGCAACGCATGGTCAAGAAGCTATCGAATGTAATTATAGACATGAAAAGAAGTGCAGGGGAAGGAAACCAAGGCCAAAGACCCTATAAGCTTTTCTTTAAAAGAAATCAGCCTTTCAAAGCAATTGAACCTCCCCCAAGCAACTTAAGCATTTACCTAGGGAATGTCGTGTCTGATTATTTATGTGCCTACCACCAAGAAAACCACTCGAAAAGAGAATGACCTCAATGGGTCCATGTCATGAATTTAATGGACAATTGTTTTCTGGATGAAGTCTCCCTCACCAAACAGTCAAGAAGTTCGGCCATGAATAGTGTCGATCAGGGAGAAGCTGACCCACCATGAGACACAACCATGCTGATATGGGATCATGACGTGACCACATCTTCAGGTGACCTATTTGAGTCTCAAGAACAACCCGCAGAGGTATCAACAGTACAAACACGTATCAAAGGCCAACCCAGCTCGAAAGATTCTGATGCCCCCTGGGCCTCGCAATGTAAGTTAACTCCTAACCGCCTAAAAATGCCTTTCGCCCCCGGTAAAAAGCCTATAAGCATCCACACCCAAGATTCCCCTAAACTAGAGTATAACATAGTCAAATAATTGAAGAAGTTGAAAGCTAATATACCAGTTATTGATGTATGTAGAATTACTTCGTAGAAAGACTTCCTATTGCAAGCTTTGAATTTGATAGGAAACCCAACCAATGACAATAGTTAGAACATGAATACCCCCCCGACAGATTTGGAAAACAAGCCAATCGTGAACACTTGCTCGGAAGGTAGGAAAGAAAGGCCTTTTGTGCCACCCTTCCTTTTGACGTTTGAAGTCTTCAACATGAATCTTTAAAATTTCCTGGTTGATTCGGGGGCGTCCTGTAATGTCATTCCCTTGGTCATGTGTAATAAATTAGGTGTTGTCCCTCTCAAAAGTGATAAACATATCATACAACTAGATAGGACCCAGGGCAAGGTCATGGGAGAGCTCAAATACGTGATGATTAGGATAGCGACACACCCTAATTTCGTACAGGTGATTGAAATCATTGTGGTGGACATCCCCGAGGCTTATGGGCTATTTCTGAGCTGAGATTGGTCTGAAAAGATAAACGGATATTTCATTACCGACTGGGCACACCATTGGCTGCCACTGAAGGGATACAAGAACATGATCAGAATCGATAAGGAAAGATATCTGAAAAATATGGTCACTAATCTGGAAACCTCGAACGAACCTGACTCTACTGACTTCCCCATATTGGGAAACTATTCATGTGATTCTCACTTTGACAAATTTTCTCCTCTCTTGTCCGATGTTCTTCTTACTCAAAACTCTGAAATGATCTTTCGAGAAGAATCCCCGACACCGATAGAAGATTTTTGTCAAAGCCCCGCACTAGGAATTCTGGAGGAAAAGGTCAGAGAAAAGAACACAAGCGAGGGGAGAGAAAGGAGAAATTATTGTTCGCAAATTTGGAACCTTTATTTTGATGGATCTAAATTGCAAGAAGGGTTAGGAGCCGTGTGCATACACATAGATCATAGGGGTAAACATCATTTCCTATCTTGTAGGCTAGAATTTGAATGTACCAACAATACCACCGAGTATGAATCTCTAGTACAAGGGTTAAAGAAAGCCATAGATTTGGGTATCAAGGAATTGAAGGTTTTCGGGGATTCTGAGATCATTGTTAGACAAGTAAGGAATACTATTCATTGTAATTCCCCTGATCTTAATAACTACTAGCAAGAGGTGCATAGGCTAATGGAGCGCTTTGACGCTTTCAGTATCACCGCGGTCCTGAGAGAAAAAAAAATTCTTACCGATTCCTTGGCCACAACCGCTTCTTGAATATCGTCTTGAGAGGATTATGAAGCCTCTTGATTCACTATGGATCTGCTCTACAGACCATTGGTGCCGAACAATATTTCCAATTGGAAAGTCTTTGAAGGAGATGAACAAATCATAAACTTCTTGACCAACCAAGACAATTTCAAAGACCTGGCCATAGATGATGAAGAATTCTGAGAGAAGACAACTGAGACTAATCCCCAAACAGTAAAAGATGTTGGAAAATTGAAATCCCACACAATCCCCAAGGGGATAGCTAATCTAGAAAATCTGTTTGATCTAAAGGATCGCTTTAAAGAACCCAAAAACGCGAAGATTAGTAGCTCTTGCCTCCTCCATGAAACTGTGAATCTTAGGACTCTAGAGAACCCGAAGAATGTAAATCTCGACAAAATGGTATCTAAGGAAGAGAGAAAGGCCTACCTCAAATTATTCAGCAAATACCAGGATGTTTTCGCATGGTCCTATAAGGATTTAAAAACATATGACACTCGCATCATTCAGCACACTATCCCGTTAAAACATGAAATGAAGCCTTTCCAATAGAATCTATGAAAGTACCATCCATCCCTGGAACCTCTCATGTATCAATATTTGAGGAAACTTTTAGATGCGAAGATAATTTTCCAAGTTAGGCATTCCGCCTGGGTAACGAATCTTGTTCCAGTGAAGAAGAAGTCAGGAGAAATCTAACTATGTGTAGATTTTCAGAACCTCAACAGAGCTTCAGAAAAGGACAATTATCCTATCCTGCCAATGGAGCAACTCCTACAGACCGTGTCGGGCTCGGAGAATTTCTACTTGCTAGATGGTTTTTCAGGATACAACCAAGTGTTGGTTTCGGAAGAAGACTAATTAAAAACTACCATCCGAACCAAATGGGGAACCTTCGCTTATAAGTGCATGCCCTTCGGCTTAATTAACGTAGGAGCAACTTTTCAAAGGGACATGGATGTGGCTTTCTGGGGACTCATCAATAAGTGTGTGGTAGTTTATTTATATGACGTAACGGTGTATTCGAGGAATAGAAAATAACACATCCAACACTTAACTCGTATTTTCGAGAGATGCATGAAGTATGGTGTATCGTTGAACCCTAAGAAAACTATCTTCAGTGTCGAGGAAGGAAAGTTGTTAGGTCATATTATATCCCAAGAAGGGATTGACATAGAACTCAAAAGGATTAAGGCCATAGCTCAACTTCTGCTTCGCCATAACAAGAAGGCCATGAAGTGTTTTTTTGGGCAAATCAATTTCGTGAGGAAGTTCACTCCCAACTTCGCCGAAATCATCAAACCCTTGCAAAAGATGATTTGCAAGGATTCCTAATTCAAGTGGGATTATGAACGGAAAGACGCTTTCAACAATATCAAAGCTGCCATCTCCCGAGCCCCGGTGTTAAGAAGTCTTGATTTCAATAGGGATTTTAACCTGTATACTTTCGCCTCCGACCAATTGCTCGCCATGGTTTTGACCTAGAAAGATGATGACAACAAAGAGGCCCCAATGTCCTTTATGATTACTAATCTTCAAGGAGTCGATCTTAATTATCCTTCCATATATAAAAAAGCCTATGTGGTCTACAAGGCAGTAAAACATTTCAGATCCTACTTTCTCAAAAATCACACTTAGGTGATTGTGTCGCACCCTATGGTCCGATCCCTGTTTACTCAACAAGAAATGGGGGAAAGGAGAGGGAACTGGATGGTAGTAGTCTAGGAATTTGATTTATACATAAAACTTTCCAAACTAGCAAAAGGACAAGGTCTATGTAAGCTCGCAGTCGAATCCCAGGATCAAGCAAATGAAGATTCTGGGTGGGAAAACAAAATGGCACTATGGTGCAACGAAGTGTCTGTTAGAGCCGGAAGTCACTCCTGGATTTCTTGCAGGAGCAGAGCCCGACGCCCATCAGTTTAATGTCACGATTTGTTTAAAGGGGTGATCAAATGGAGAAAAACTCAGAACAATATCGTCTCAACTCAGAAACTAGGCCAGGCATGCATGGACGAATGCGGTCTTGATAAACTTCAAACAGTGAGTTGTAATAAAGGGTGAGTAGAGGGAAGACTTGCATGAGAAGAGTGTGAAGGTCTATCATAAACTTTTGGTTTGTAACAGACTGGAGAAGAAAGCATTCGAATGCAAGATCCTCTTACATTCAAACACAAAAGACCAGAGAATACAATAATGTCATAACAAATCCTTTATCATAACAAAACTGCAACAATCCACGCGAATCCTTCGATAATGGACACTCTGGTATAAGACGAAACATATATGGAAAAAGGAGAACTGTTTGTTATAAACCAAGAAATCTCAAACACAGAGGCATAACCAGGAAACCAGAATGGTCGCTGAAACTTTACAGTCGGGAGCTAAGCTCTACCATAGATCGATACAAAAATGGTGAAAATGCCTTCATATACTCAGAACAACAACAGCAGAAGAAACAAGACACTGCATTGAAAGCTTTGCATCTGCATGGCTTCTGACAGTCAACATCTGAAAGATCGTGCAACTTATGTCAGACGCAATCTGACTCTTTGACAGTTCCAACGGCGAATCGACGTGCCTTTAATTCATGGCCGTGCTTTCCCATTATGGCGGAGGTGATATCTAACCACCACCAACCGCTTCAATAACTGCTTCATCGGGATTGAGGATGGCCCGGCCAACTCGGCATCTTCGGGACGTGGAGAGCCTCCTGCGCTTCCACCTGGAATAACTGAATGGCTTGAAGAATATGCGTGGAGGCCAGCGCGGAATATGGGGCACAGCAGTGGAGTGATGGGGCCAAAATAGCGGGGGGCGGAGAGAAGTGATGAGGTGTAAGAGAAGTGGCGGGAGGGAGACATGTGGTGGAAGGCAATACGCGGAAGGAGCGGGATATAAGACATAATGGGTGCACTTGCGGTGGGAGGCGGACATGGAATGAAGTGGGACACATGGCAAGCAGTGGATGGATGATGAAATGGGAAAGGGACCATGCAGACCAAAGAGGGGAGGTGGATGGGTGACACACGGCAGCAGGAGAAAGGTGGCCCTGGAAGGTGATATGACGGGAGAAGGGGCCACGCAGGCTAAACACAGAGCAACTAAGAATGATGGGAGCACGTGAGCGTCGTTGATCCGGGCGCTGTGATCTCGGCCGTCGGAAATTTGCGTCTGCGATTCCGGACCCCCC
>ML855406.1:9508-20857 GCA_009831015.1 Picea engelmannii | reverse complement strand
AAGGAATATTTAAATGATAAAGTATTGGAGAACTTTCTATTCATGGAAAGTGGTTAACCCTAAAATAAGGAAAATAGGTTAAGTGACCTAGAACTGGGGTAAGTAACCTAAAAATGTGTTAAGTGATCTAGAAGATGAAAGAATAAATAAGAAGCTAAGATCTCTTGTAAAATGTACATTTGGTGAGAATCCTTGTGGATCAATGGAGAGCTTCTTGTGAATATCATTTGGAGTATTGATGGACAGATTCTTGTGAGAGAATCTTATTGGTGTGGATCTATTGAGCATGATTGAAGATCTATTCTGAGGAAGAGAGCAAGAGGAGGATCTCACGGACACATCAAAGTTTCAGCAATATCAGAGATCTTGACAGAAAAAGTCTCGGATTCACAGAAAACCCTATTTTCTTATGCTCACGTGGGTTGTCTGTGTATAGGGTGCGTGTACACGCGGGTTGGCTATGTATAGGGTGAGTTTACATGTGGGATGACTGTGTATAGGGAGCGTGGACTGAATAACCTCATGGAGATTTGTATTTGAGCTAGTGCCAAGCTCCTGGATGATGAGGCAGGTTGCATATCTGCATTCTATGGCCTTAGATCTATCACTAAGACACTGGTATGGTTACATTATTATCTTGATAGATGCTATTGTTTGATATGTTGTGAATGCTTTGGGAATTATTGGTATGGCTTCTATGATGTGGCTCAATTTGGTTGATTTGGTGCCATTCATCTTGCAAAGAACTTGGCCTTCCATTCGAAGACTAAGCATATATAGTTGAGGTACCACTTCATACGATCTGCCTTGGAAGATGGACATTTGAAGTTGGAAAAGATACACACTAGACAAAATCCTGCAGACATGTTAACAAAGGGAGTAACCAGGGGGAAACTAAGTTCCTGCTCAATTTCAATTCGTCTTCAAGAATGAAGATGAAGATGAGGAATTTTCCAGGTCCAAGAAGGTTCAGAGTCTAGCATATACATCAGCGGGGGAGTTGTTGAGATCAGTCTTGAAGTGGGAGATTGTTGGTTGTGGAGCCTGATTATCTTCCTGATTCAGAGGTCTTTTACTTTTAGTCGTGTTTATACCCCATGAAGTATTTACATCCTAGAAGTATGTACACTCTTCCATGTGGGGGAGTGCAGAGGGGGGGTGCCTCCTCTGCGGGGTTTGGGGGAAAGCAGGGGTTCGGGGGCGAAGCCCCCGAAAGAAAAATTGCCTTGTAAATGTATATTGTAATTTCATTGTAAATCTGGACCGTTCATTATAAGGTCGCAGATCTAACGGTAGAGATTATGTTAGGGTTTTTTTCCCTAGAAGGCAACCCTCTTTTATGAGGGAAATGTATTGCGGCTATGGTGGATGGCGAATATTGTATTCTGAGATAGGAGAATGTGAGACAAAAAGAGGAAGTTACAGTGGGTTTGCTGTAGGTTGTATCCCTTCATATGCTGGATAATAATAAAGGAAGGACCTGGCAATTTCTCTGGTGGACATAGCCCACACTGGGTGAACCACATAAATCTGTGTCTCTATTGTATTGTGTATCTTCTATGTTTTGTTTTATTTTATTTCTCCACGGTCCTATTTTTCTAACACATAGGACCCCTTTCCATTGAGTGCTCTTGAAACCCTTCATCATCAATAGCGAGATCTTTGAAGTTGTCTTGATTGGTCAAAAAACTTATGATTTGTTCATCCCCTTCGAAGAATTTCCAATTAGAAATGTTATTAGGTACCGATGGCTTGTAGAGCAGTTCTACAGTGAATTGGGAGGCTTCATAATATTCTAAAGGTCATAGTCTAGAAGCGGTTGTGGCTAGGGAATCGACAAAGGTATTCTTTTCTCTGGGGATTGTGGTAATATTAAAAGCTTCTAAGCGTTCTATTAACCTATGCACCTCCTGCTGGTAATTCTTAAAATGAGGGGAGTTGCAATGTATAGTGTTCCTCACTTGTCTAATTATGATTTCTGAGTCTCTGAAAACCTTTAATTCTTTGACATTAAGATCTATGTCTTTCTTTAACCCTTGCACCAGGGCTTCATACTCGGCAGTGTTGTTGGTGCACTCGAATTCTAGCCTACAAGACAAGAAATGGTGTTTCACCTTTTGGTCGATGAGGATGCACCCTGCTCCCGAACCCTCTTGTGACTTGGATCCATCAAAAAAAAGGGTCCAAATTTGAGAGCGATGATTTCCACTTCAATCAGTGTTCCGCTCTTCAATCTTTTCTTTCGGAAGACTTAACACTAGGTCTTGAAAAAAGAGAGAATCTTCCATCAACACCAGGAATTCTTCTTGAAAGGTCATTTTGGAGTTTTGGGTAAGCCGAGCATCGGATATAAGGGGAGGGAACTTACCGAAGTAGGATTCATAAGAATAATTACCTAGTATGAGGAAATCAATGGAGGCTGATTCGTTCGGGGCTTCTAGATCGATGATCGTATGCTTCATATATCTCTCCCTATCAATTCGGATCATGTTCTTGTATCCTTTCAGTAGTAGCCAAAGGTGTGCCCAGTTAGTACTAAAGTATCCATTTATATTTTTGGACCAATATTGGCTGAATAATAGCCCATATGCCTCAGGGATATCCATTACAATGATATCAATCACCTGCACGAAATTAGGATGTGTCGCTATCCTGATCATCACATCTTTGAGTTCCCCCATAACCTTGACCTGTGTTCTGTCTAGTTGTATAACATGCTTATCTCTTTTGAGAGGGACAAAACCTAGTTTATTACAAATGGCCAAGGGCATGACATTAGAATACGCTCCAGAATCAACCAAACAATTGTGAAGATTCCTATTGAAGACTTCGAACGTTAAAAGGAAAGGAAGCATGAAAGGTCTCTCCTTCCTGCCTTTTGAGCAAGTGTTTATTGTTGGTTTGCTTGCCAAAACTGTAGGGGGCAGATTCTTCTCCTGACCATCGTCGGTGGTCAGGTTTTCTGCCGAACTTAGAGCCTGCACCAGAAGGTCTTTCTTCTGAGGGATTATACATATGTCCATAACTGATATATTAACTTTCAGTTTCTTCAAATCTTCGACTACGTTATAATCTAGCTTAGAAGATTCCTGCGTATGGATGCTTAGAGGTTTTTTATAGGGAGTGAAAGGAATTCTCAAGCGATCGGGGGTTAATTTACTTTGTGAGACATGGGTGGCATAGATATCCTTTGGGCCGGGTTGACCCTTACTACATGTCTGTACCATCGATATCTCTGTGGGTGGTGCTTGAGGTTTAAAAAGATCATCTGAAGATGCGATCACGCCAGGATCCCATATCAGCATTTTCGTGTCTTGTGGTGGGTCAGCCTCTTCCTGATCGGCAATGTTAAAGGCCGAACTGCTGGATGGTTCGGTCAGAGAGACTTTTCCCAGAAAATGATCGACCATTAAATTCATGGCGTGGACCCACTAAGGACATTCCCTTTCTGAGTGGTTCTCTTGGTGATAATTACAGAAAGAATCAGATGCGACCTTCCCTAAGTCGATGTTTAGGTTGGCTGGGGGAGGTTCAATTTCTTTGAAAGGATGGTTTCTTTTAAAGAAAGGCTTATAGGGCCTTTGGCCTTGTTTTCCCTCACCCGCATATCTTTTCATATCTATAATCTCATTTGATAGTTTCTTGACCATGCATTGAAGGTCTTCTATATCTCCATTACCCTTATCGGGAGTTGTTTCAGCCGACTTCCCTGGTGGTCTAGTCAAGAGGAGTCCTCTCTTGAAAGGGGCTTGGCTTTCTTTTCTTGCTAGAGATGCCTGGCCTTCTTTACACCCTTTCATTTGGAACTCTATCATCTTGGATTCTTCGAAATTCTCCACGAGGGTTTGCTTAGCGACTCTTTTAATGAACATGGAAATAAAGGCCGGAAGAGCATTAGCATAGATCTCGATTTGCAACTCTTGAGACGGTTTCACCGCGAGCTGAAACTTGTTTAGGATAGTCGTGAATCTTTGACCCTTTCCTTTAGGGTCATGGTGGCTGCGAATAACTCGGCCATAAGGGCTCCCGTGGTATCTTCTTCGGCAAATTTGTCTAGGAAATACTTTTGGAACTTAGTCCAACTGGTTATGGATCCTAATAGAAAGTTAAAATACCAAGTGGAAGCCAAGTTCTCAAATGTGTAGGGGAAAAGTATGCATACCATGTCTTCATGTTGAACGCTCATAAGCCTGATCGCGAGTATGAACTTCTTGATATGATCTTCGGGAAATCTTGAGCTTTTAGGATCATACTTGGGGAGAAACTTTTTCGGGTGCCGAGGGAGATTATGTACTCATCCAGGGACGACCACGGTGTCCCCAGCCAACCAAGGTTGGTTGTCTTGAGGTGGAACTTCTCTCTCCACCTCATGACCATTGTTCTTTTCCATATATTCGGAGTCAGATTTAGTCTCTTCCTCTTCCGAAAGATCCTTAGGTTCGGAGATGTCACCGACTGACATCTTGGGTATGAGGTCGAGAGGTTCTTGGATTTCGGTGATCGTGAAATATATTAAGTCTTCAACGGAGTGTACAAAAACCTCATTGGGAGTGTTGACCACTAGTCTACTTTGTTGTTTTCTTCAAGGAAGGATGGGGGTGAAGGGAAATGCGTCGATTTTCCAGGCGTAGGCTCTGGTAATCCTTCTAAAATGATTTACTTCCCCGTGAGGGAGGGCATAAGGTATTTCAGGGTGAAGATATCCTTCCTCAGAGTGGGGTGAATTATCCGATTCAGGAGTACTCGGTAAAGGTGGCCTATCTGTTGGATGACTAGCCATGTATGTGGGTCGTTACGAATCTATAGGCTGTTGGAAATATCATATAACTTACATACTCAGCCATTCATTCTCAGGCCCTCCTTCTAGCGCCAATTCTGTTGATGGGCCTTAAATCCCCTCTTCAACAGTAGGAACCAAACCAGCCATCGAGGCCCAATTAGACTCTGTAGTGTTTGTGATTGGAATGGTTCTCCAAATCTCACGATCCGACCAATTTAATTTATGGGATTTATGTTTTCATGTGAAGGAATCTCCTTCAGTTGGGAATTTCTCTTTTGGTATTTTCTCTTTAGTTAGTATAAACATGAGGAAAAAACAGTATAAACCAACTTGACCACACAGAGATAAGGAAGTCTAATGACTGGGAAAGGCTGGGCTCTGGATAACCCTCAATCCAGCACACAGACAACAACCTTTTACCATGGGCCTAGTAATAATACATTAACCATGTGAGCACTTGGTCGCTAGCTGAGATTTTAACCTAAACAATCCAAGAAACAAGATGAGAGCAAATTTAACTACTGCGGAAGAGGCTGAGCTTGGGATAACCCACTGCTCAAGCATGCAAACGATAATACTATACCAGAGGCCTAGTAATAATACGTTAACCATGTGAGCATCAAATTACTGTTTGAGAATACTAATTATTAGAAGAAAACACATATATGAGAAGATCAATAGCAAGAAAAATAATTCATTTACCATAATCCTTCATCATATACCCACACAACGATTCATCATTTCCATCATTAGAGAAAAGAACAACAAATCAATTGCACCAGATAACTTGACAATATATTAGATAGCTCTTACTTGTTACATTTGGTCATGAACCGAATAGGAAATAGTTCTTCTCTAGGCTTAATTACACATGCATGTGATGAAAACAACTTCGTCTCTGGTCTAGAAGGACTTCTTAATTCATAGCAACTCCAAAATAATTCTTAACAACTAGAAAGAAAAGAGTTCTTGCAACAAACCATCGACCTTTAGACCATCGGTCGATGTTCCTATTTATAATATAAAGTCTTATCAGTAATTAACGGAAAAATACAATTTGAGCTAATAAAAAATCGCCACATGGCGTCATCATCTGACAGTCTTTCAACAATCCACCCGAGTTGTTTCTTGAAAAGGGTGGATTATTTCATAATCGGACCATCTGATAAAGAGTTCTTCACAAGTATGGGCCCACGAGAATCTGTGTTGTTCCATTGGGGCCGCATATATCCCTCTGATGTCCGTTTCATGCGCTCGGTATTTTACCAAGGTGGAATTTAGCTGTTGCAACATGGTTTTAGCTCTGATCGGGTATTCTATGAATTGTTGCACCTGTCCCAGCCTCGCATTGGCTACCTTCACGCACTCTTTGGCCCATAGGGAGTCTTGTTCGGCATATATCTTGAGCACATCTTTTATGTTGATAAACTCACTGGGGTTGCCGAACTTAGGGAGCTTGATATCTTTCATCACTTTATTAATTTTATCCCAGTGCTTCTAGCACTTGGCATATTGTTCTTGGATCTCTTGATGTGGGTCCCGGGACATCTTAGTCCCGTATTCTACGAACCTCTTTATGCGATCGAGGCTACTTTTTCTTAACAGTTGAATGCCATGTTCTTCCTTTTCTCAACCCTGTTGGAATGCCTCAATGTATTCGAGCCTTTCCACCGCTTGTTGCACTCTTTCATGCCATCAATCCATCTCCTTGCATTCTGTGAGGGCCATGAGAGTGTCCTCCTGGAATTCAATTATATTTTCAGTTAACAGGGTTCTTTCTTTCTTGTACTCGTTGTAAACTCCTGAAAAAACACTCTTCAAATATGTCTAAGTCTATGTGGTGCCTTTGTAATACTCAACAATATGGTGCAAGTGTTCCAGTTCCTTCAGAGTATCAGCTAGTTCTCTTTCATCTCTCCTAGCCCTATCCTGGGTAGCATTAGAGAGGGATCTTCCCACGCCTATCAGTTTAGACGTGCGATCATCTACTGTGTTGATAAATCTTTCCTATGTGGTAACCAAAATGGAACGGTCCACAATAATCTTTCTCTTCTTAGCAGTCCTTTGCACGATGGCCTTCCTCTTTTGATCATAAGAGATTGCCCGCTTCTTATATTTCACCAGAGAGGTGTTGTAGCCTTGCAAGATAGTTTGGTAACATATTTCCCCTAGCACCAGTCGGTAGGGGACATATATAGGTAGAAAATGTGGTGCTCCTGTGGCACCTAAAACCCTCATGTAGGTTTCGTGCTCGTCCAGGTACCGGTGATTGACTTTCGATATAACCTTTTTGGCCGCATCAGACAGCCTTGGGCACTCTTTCTTGAATAGTAAAAAATGAATAGGTGTGATAAATTGGTCGTAAATGAGAGAGTAGGATCTTTTATACCTGTTCTCCCACAAGATGCAGAAGTAGACATGGACCGGGAGCTCAGAAGCATGCCAGCTCAGGTTCATTCCGGTGAAATAATTTATTGCATAGATGACATCCAATAGATAAGATGCCATGTAGAAGGCAATATTTTCTCCTTCCTTCGGCTGTTGAGCTTGTAGAATTCAGGTGCTAAGTTGTTTGGAGATGATAGAGCCCCAGTTGAAGCTTGTTCTGGAGATGGCGACAGTATAAGCCAAAGGCATCCATACGTCTGAAAACCTGGAACATTCTTTCTCCCCATGAAACCGGCAAAGGAGAGCCATTAGATAGATATAAGGTTGTCTGAGGTTGGTCGTTGGGTACCAGTTTGAGTTTCAGTTGGTGAACATTTTGTCTTCTCTCCACAAAGACGCTATGATTTTGCTGGTGTTGTGCTTCTGATAAAACTTCACAACAAAATCTGTGCTCAAATATTAATCTGACTCCCTGAGCTTCTAATACTTTTGGACTTCTACTGGGAGGAAAACCCCAATGATTTGACCATTATCATCATTAATTACACACTTCTGTGCATCAGTGTGATCAATGAGCCATTTCAAAATCTCAATGCAAGGGAATACTAGAGTCTTTCTCGCCACCATGTGTAGGTAAGCCTTGTGGATGTTGACGAAGACCTCGTTGTCCAGCTTCCTTGTGTCAGGATCACTATGCGGGGAATATTGGGGAATTGTTCATGCTTGATTTCCTTGAACAGTTCTTCCCATCATATTAATGTTGTCTTGGTCCCAATGTTTTCCTTTGTGTCCCCAAAGGCTAGGGGCTGAGCGAAGGCTTCTTTGGTGATTGTCTTGATGATGAGCACTGGCTAGGAAGTGAATTCTAGTTTTCTTGCAACGACTGGGGAGGAGCCCTCTCCTACTTATGATTCTTGCAGATTTGGGACTCTAGGAGATTTCCTAGTGGTAGGTTTCTTCGGCGACATCGTTCCTACAACCAAATATGCTCAATTAGGACCGGCACATAGAGTAATATTAGATCCTAATTCACATGTGAGGTGGAAACAACAAAACCAGACTGGTACATACCTGTATGCTTGCTAAACTCTGTTGCTTAATACTCACTATACCTTGGAAGCTTTCTCCGGGTCGTTCATCTCGCTCCTCTGGATGTTTCATACTTCTTTTCACGCAGAATGCTCTAGCTCATAATAATTCAGGGTAATATAGTGAGAGAGAACTTACCAATCACATCAAGCTATTAATACAAGTAATGGGATGAAATTTAAAACTACTTACCGCCAAATATTTGTAATCAATTTTACGTAGGTTGACGACAGAGGCGCGGAGGGAGATGAATTGTATCTACAGGTTAAAATGGTCATTTCGCTTTGCCCACAAATTAGAAACTAATGCGCGATCTTGGAATTAATTAATTAATTAAATGCATCATATCCAGCATATCTTAGAGCTAAAATGTCCCATCGTGTTATTTTATGAATGGGGAAGTCGGGGATCGACACAGAGCTACGAGATTTTTTTGTTGATACCTTTTTACAAAAGAAAATTGTTGACGCCGACTAATTTTGTCAGATGGTTCTGACGTGACACGTAGCGAGTGAAGACTGGTGAATTGACTCACGAGCGCCAACAGAGGTGGTAACCTTCTTTCAATTACGTGCTTCCTAACCAAGACTAGGAATCATCGATGCTGATATGTATCGACCGTCGGTGATTTTATCGCATTCTGTTCCTTGGGCTAGATTCTTGGAAAATTGTTGATGCTGAAATGTTTCGGGAGTCGGTGGTCTTGAAAACGTTTTATGCTCCTTATGAGTTTGGCTCCTCACAAGTAGCCGATGCCTAAATGTTTTTACGGGATCGACCATCGACGATTCCTCCCTTTCCCCGCAAACGACTACTTCCTTTCGTGTTTCGTCGATGCCGAATGAAATCATCCATCGACAACTTTCTTTTGCAATGCTTATCATGAAAGAAAAACTCCCTTTTACCGACACTGACGAAAATCGACGATCGGTGTCCTTAGTTTTCTGGGACGCTTTTCTTTCATCTCTGATTCTTTCGGGTGCTGAATTTTGGACACGTCGGGCGAAACAATTTAGTCCTTGATTATTTAATCAAAAGTTAATCCCTTTAAGTTATGATGGTTTAGACATGTTCATGGAAACTTTTAAAGAGTCGAGGAGAGCTTGCAGAAAATAATGATAGGCGAAAACAACACTGTTCCGACATAGACACTACCAAAAGATTAAGTGGCACTCAAAAAGTAAAATTTGGCAAAGAATTTTTTAGGGTGTGTTGAGAGATCAACACATCCCTAATCAGTACAACCCTATGGGCTACATGCCTCCACACCTACACCTGAATCTGCTAGGATATTCACATTACATGAAAACTGGTTATGGTTCTACTGGTATACCAATGGAACTTCCTCCCCAAAGTCACCAGTACCCTCACGTGAATAGACAATTTCCCTTTTTAGCCACTTTGGATCTACCCAACTTGTCTAGAATCCTGAATGACCCTATCCTACATTCTCCTCATTGGCCCATTATACTGTCCAAATTACTGTCTGACATTCCCAAATTCGACAGTAATTCTGGAGAGGACCCAAACAACCATGTCATGACTTTTCACCTTTGGTGTTCGTCTAACTCTTTGATGGACGACTCCATTCGGTTACGACTCTTCCAACGAAATCTTACGGGTTTGACTACAAAGTGGTATATAGAATTACCATGAGGCTTCTTCACCGACTTTAATACACTCACCATGGCTTTCCTTACACACTACCAGTTGTCGATACGTTATGAAACAGGAACCGATATTTTGAGTTCCTTCAAGAAAAATAAAGCCACTCACATCTCCGATCACATTCATGAGTGGCGACGAAGATGACGTTTGATCAAACTTGATATTCCTGATCAATTATTGGCAGAGTGGTTCATGAGATCATTCGTGAATAAAATCTCTCGTGACATTGCCATGGGTGGAGTTGTCACAGAAGAACAAGCAATCAGTCGCGCTCAATATCTTGATCTCGTTTATTCTCAAACGTGTACTCTTTATGAATTACTCCCTGATGCACCTCGCCCTTCTACCACCGCTACCTTAACTACCCCTGTCATCTCTCATGCGGCTGATGGTGTGATTGGCACTTTCCATGCTCAACCTTAATCTACGCATGCCTCCCCCACCAACCCCAAGTCTAATGCTTCTAATGTTCAGAATGTTTTGAATCCTACTCCTTCCACTAGAAAAAACTTTGAGGTTAACTCCGTTCAATCTACCCCTAAATCTAAAAAAAGGAAGGGTAAGAAAAAGGAGGATAAAAATAACCTGCAATCTGAGAAAACTAAAACACAACCTACTTATGATAATGATAAATGCAAACCGAGATATCCTTTCCTTATCTGTGGTGATGATCACTACACGAAATATTATCCAAGACGTTCTAAGGTCACTAAGTTACTTCAAGGGACCGCGAAGCCTCCCACACCTGTCGTTTTGTCACAACCTTTCGCTTCTCAACAGCAGGCCCAATTGGTCATTCATGAACAACCCTCTCCTTCCACGTGTACGAGTGATTCAAAAAAGAACGACATTGATATCGCCACTCAGGCCAAAGATTACTCTCCCTCAAAGAAGAAAGTTGACGATATACCACCTTTGTTGGTACAATTGACTCCCTCGACTTCACCTCCCAACGGTCCTCTTCATCTCGAATGAATGAGCCTCGATACAGTCCTCTGCCCTCCTCCAAAGGGTTTTGTTCAAAAGTCTTCCTTCAACCCTCATGCGCGTGCTGCTCAAAACTATAGCATTATAGAAGATCTTGCACAAGCACCCTCCGCGATGTCAGCTCTCAAAGTCCTTCAAAGTTTCCCCGCATAGCGCAAGGCTATGTTAAAGGCTATTGGTGGAATTGACCCTACGGATACCAATTTGATAATATTTGACCTGGAAGACCACATTCCAAAGCTACCTCCTCAACTAGAATTTCAGATACAAGTTGTCACAGAGAACAAGAATATTTGTAGAACCGTCATTGACGAGGATGCCTCGACGTGCGACATGTCTATTACCTGTTGGAAATCCATCGACTCTCCTCCTCTCACTGAATCACACAACACACTCAAGTCCTTCAATGGCTTTAGTTTTAAACCCTACGGTGTTCT
>ML855405.1:11095-28319 GCA_009831015.1 Picea engelmannii | reverse complement strand
CCTAGCTAAGAAGAATATCAAAACTGTGTTCAAATCATATAAAACCCTTAAACAACTCTTTAGAACTTCTAAAGACAAATCTGACCCAATGTTTGGCCCACAAGTTTACCAAATCTCTTGTGCCTATGGAAAATATTACATAGGTCAAACTGGTATATCCTTCAAAGCCCGTTTTAAAGAACATATAGTTGATCTGACCCAGAACCAAATCTCCAAATCATCTATTGTCGAACACTCCTCCAAATCCAAGCACCCCATTTGCTTTGACCAAACTAAAACCATAACCTCAATTCCTTACTACTCCACTTGACTTATTCTGGAAGCTCTTCAAATAGAAAAACATCCTAATAATTTTAATCGCAGAGATGGATAGAAACTTAGCTAATATTGGAAACCCACCATTCACCTCCTGAGTCAATAAGATTCCTCGGTGGAGTTTCATTTCTTTCACTTTCTCCATTCACCACCTTCCCCACTTTGTTTCTTGTGTTCCCCCACATTCTTTTGAATTCTTCCATCTTTTTACTCTTTGCATGACTTCCTTCTTGTTTATCTTATATTGCTCCAGGTTTATTCATTTTATTTAGTGTATATCATTTCCAATTTCATTATTATATTATAGTATGATTTTAACTTACTAATATTACCACCTTCATTAATATATGATCTTCTCCATCTCCATTATATAATTATATTACATTATTATATTAGTATACAATATTATCATTATTATCTTTTAAACCTACTCTTTCACATCATCCTTTCCATTCCTTATTTGGTATAATCCAATCCTATCACTACTTCAATATCTTATATATTATTAATATTTTTATTAATCATCTTTAACCCCTTTTCAATATTCTTTATTCTTAATGGCTAATTTAATCTCTTGGTATTTGGGTTTTTTCTCTAAGTTACATTGAATTTTGATTTGGGTTATTAATTTTTTATTTAATCTCAATTACTAATTTAACTTTATTTTTTAATTTTTTACCCAATTTTTACTTAACACTCACTTTCCTAATCTTTAAATACAAAACTTAAGCACTAGTTTTCTACATATGAACTTTTTGTTATCCCTCTATGAATGAAGTGTCTACTTGAAACATTCAACTTTTAGAAATCAAAATACATAATATTTATCCATAAATATATTATACATAACATCATACATATCTTTTTATTTTTTAAATTTATTTTATTTTATTTTCAAATATATTATATTTTATATACCATAAATTTTATGTATCATCTTAATGGCATCAATGTTTGAAATCACATTGACAAACAACTCTTGTTCTTCCCTTGCATCGATAGATAATAAAGCCAACCGCAACAATATGTATCATTAGATTCATCAAATATGTTGTATTTTGAAATTATTCTCATCTCCTAATCAAATAGCTACATTTTTCTTTAGACCATAAAATCATGCTTTAGATACTAAAAGCTAACTACCCTAAACAATAAAGGCTTTAGTAAACATTATAGAAGAAAATTCATATTCACATATTACATGTTAAGACATTACATTTGCTTAATAACTTCTTTGTAACTTTACGAAACTTTAGGACAATAGCTAATTGCACCAAGGCACTTGTTTAAAAAATAATAATTAATATAAAAATAAAAATAAACATAAGTTTTTAATTAAAAAAAAAATTATATATTAAATCCAATAAATATAAATACATTTTTAAATAGATAAAACTTATGGATTCGTGTTTAATTAGTCAAATATTTTACAAAACTAAAATGTGATAACCATGTTATTTGAATGCATTAGCATAAAAAGAATTTTTGTCATGATATTTGAATGAATAAAGATAATTTTTTCATGCTTTTGTTGATGATTTTCTATTTATCAAAGTTTTATATATATATATATATATATATATATATATATATATATATATATAAAATCCATCTTTTATTAATTGATTGGAGGTTAATTATTATCATCATATATAATTTTTTAAATATAAAATATTTATATTTTAATTTTTTTTAATTTATTAAAAAAAATCAAACTTAATCAAATTTTAAAAATAACTTATATATTAGAATTTTTATCAAAAATTATATTATAATAAAATAATATGTTTATTAAATCCCATATTTTCTATAATTTTATATTATAATAGAATTTGAGAAAATATTTACGCCTAGAAAATTTAATCTATATTAAAGTAGAAGTATAATGGAATATAATACCTACTAAAAATTTAAATATCAAAAAGGTGAAAATGCTTTGGTTATGGAGCATAACTAGAAAGTTCGTCTTTTTGACACGTAATTTCCAAATAATGTAATGCTCAAGCAGCACAGTCGGCAAAATATCAAGTCATCCATTCGACTTTGCTAACCAGCGGACTCAGCCAATTATAAGCGTTGATATCGACGACCTGTTTTGTTGAGGCCATCCATTTAGTGGCCAATTACTGAAGACACCAAAACAACCAGCCTACCTTCGCTACGTTTCTTTCATGCCTGTCCATTCCATTGTCGTTAGAGTCGGCAACTTACGAGTCCTTGACATCGACGACTTCTTTTGTAAGGGGTCGTCCATTTACTGGCCAATACTGAAGACCCCAAAACAATACTGAAGATCTCAAAATAATTAGTTTACTTTTATGAAAAAAATGATTTTTTTCTGGGATATTTATCTGAAATCTGTTAAGAAATTGTTAGATTTGTAGATTTGAGTGATTATTTTTATATAATCCAAATGCTTTAGAAGTGTTTCAACATACTAATAAATTTTGAACAGTAAAAAATAGTGATTCGTATAAATTTATATGACATAATTCCAATAAAAAAAATCATTTCATAGAACAACTAGAGAACATTTTTTTTAATGTGTCCAGTGTCGTGTTTTCAACAACGATGACTACATGGTGAAGTTTCTTGTCACGTGGTTGAAATATAACATATTCAACGGCTCTATTGTTCAGATATCTGTGGCGAAAATTTCATGATCAAATCGGATTGATATTACATCTATGATTTGTATTTGGACTGTTGCAGTTAACCGAAGAAATCAAATCAAGATTGGACAATTACGTGGATGAGATCAGATTGATATTCGCCAGCATTTAAATTAGGGTTTTGAAAATGTATGTATGGTTTGGTAGATTGTACGATAGGATGATCGGAGGGGGCAGCTGCAATACGTGGATGAAATCAGATTGATATTCGCCATCATTTAATTAGGGTTTTGAAAATGTATGTGTGGATTGGTAGATTGTACGTTAGGTCCGATCAGGGTTTTGAAAATGTATGTGTGGATGGGTAGATTGTACGTTAGGTCCGATCACCCGAACGCACAATAGGGTTAAGTTCGAGCGATTGGAAGTTGTAGCAACGTTGCACTTGTATCTCCTATCGAACTTGGGGTCTTTCAATTTGACCATACATTGAATAGAACGAGTTGGGCCCTTGTAATCGCTTTTGTCCGCACTTCTGCCATTCACAGATTCAGCTGAGGAGCCCACACTTGGCCTTTTGCTGGTGATGAGCTGCTCCGAAAGCTCAGTTGGCTATGCCGACCTTCTATATCAATAAACCAGAAGTTCGATGGGAGTGCATACGCCCAAATCATACACAATTCAAACCTCAACCTGGAAGGTACTAACGATGACAAATCCCAGATGTGTGCTTTCACGTATCTGAGGATGAACGGGCAAATGTTTGAGAACGAGAATTGGCATCGCTTCGTGTGGTTTGTAAGGAATATGAGCAAGGAACGAGCATCGGGGCATGGAGAAGAGGATCGCTGTCAAACTGAACTCAAGTTCAATGCCGCTGCCTATGAAGTTCGCACTGGTCACCAGTGCGAACTTCATAGTTATTGGAAATAAACAAGTACAGAGAAAACATGAACTCAAACACAGAATAGCAATCACACATTACGTTGTAAAACCCTCACGGTGAGGGAAATATCTACTGGACAATGGCAATAGCATCTTATTGCTTAACAGGAAATTACAATCAGCAGTCCAGAGAGGGCTTGAAGCCCCTTGCTCATTGAATGCTTCTAGGCATTAGCATTTATACAATTTTCTCACAGTTACATGAAACTGACTGAATTAATTGCTGTTCCTATCTCAGTTGAGTGGTTCCAACAAGAGACAATAAATCTGCCTTAAATCTTGGTTAGTTACAACCTTCTTATCCAAATATTTGTCAAAATCCTAACAATACCCACCTTGACAACAATTTACCTGATGCCATGTCATTGTCCATTCATCAACTTCTTGCACGCTAAAGATAGGTGATACTAGTGCTTCCAAAACCGAAGCACCCATTTCACTGCTCCACCTGTACGTGAAATATCTCATCCTTTCATCACAATCATCAATCTTTATACTAGCATACCATTCACGAGACATGTAACCCTTTTCTTCTTCATCACTTGGACACAAACCTGAAGAAAACTTATAATGGAAAGCCAAAAACTATTTTACCAATTTCACATCATTCATACCGAATTTCCTGATCGTTACCATGTACTCAAGTTGTGACAACCTAAAACTTACCATCAATCTCGTCTCTGTGAATTTCTATGCTCAAGATTGTTTTGCTGCTTCGAGATCCTTCATATCGAACGTCTAAGTCAACTGAGCCAACATGTTGATCTTAACCATGCTACTACTTGCTACAACCATATCGTCAACAATCTAAACACCAAGATAGTGAGTACCATAAACACAAAGGTTACGTTCACTTCTTGTAAATATTGGCTCACCATGAAGGAATCAATTTCTTGTACCAATTTCCTAGATGCGCTTTCCATGCCATACAATGAAGTTCCACCTCGAATATTGCATTCGAAGACCTTAGCCCAATCTAGCCAAGACTGTCAAATGAGCTTTCACTACTCATCTCCAGGCCCATTTACAATGGAGTCTCAATGCTCCACCTTGACATGAACATTCCCTTGACCAAATCCGGCCAAGCCAACCAAGTAAGCTTTTGTCGCTTACCTCCAGGCCCATTTACAATGGAATTTCACCTAGCCTTTGAATTACATGCAATATCATGGGCACCATACCACGGGAAACCAAAAAACATAGACCCGAAACCCACCATTGTTGACCTAAGACAAAGTTACTCATGAATCATTTATCGAGTCAAGGTTAACCCACACATACATGCCTCCACCCCTCTTTGGTCTACCTAAATCTATATCTAGACTTTTCATAGGTGACCCAATAGCCCAAGGGTACGCATGCCTAATCATGTCTTACAATGGTATGCCCATTTACATGCAATCATTTAATTTACAACTCCAAAGTAAAAATATAGTAACTTTATCGTCACCATTGTTTCCATTGCTCCTTTTACAAAGGCTTCTCTTGCCCATTGCTTGACTGCAATGCTCCACCGTGTGAAACCTTTGATGATTAGACATGCACCCAATACATGCAAACCCCCTCAATCCACCTCAACGAATGTCGGATTAGACCCACGATCGTTTTCTTTGAACAACACCAGAATCCTTTTCCTTGGACTCTGTTTGCAATGGCTCTACCTCGAGTGTGAACAACGCTTCAAAGACAACCATCGACTCCTCCACCAAAAATGGTTCGCTACCTCCAGCAAATTGGATAGGGCAAAGGACGTACGACCCTCCAACGAGTGGCCTTCCTCTACGGTTTCTGTCCAGAAACCCACATACCAGCGACCTCCTCCTCTTCTGCTTCACAAACCAGCGAATGCCCGAACCCTTGGCTCCAGATTTGGTACCACCTCGTCCTCAAGCTTACCTCAAATTCCAGAGAGCCCTCTGTGATCCGGATTATTTTCGACATGAATTGAGAGCGAAGATATAATAAAGAAATGCACAGATATATCGCGGATATCCAATAATATAACATAAATGTATCAAAGATGCAACCATAAATATAGAGATACAATAATACATGATTTCTATTAATGAAAGAAATGTAGAGAGACTGTAAAAATACAGAGTGAAAGACTCGCTAGAATGGTGGCAGCTTATTTCTGAGAAGAGATGTGACAACTACTTGCATTCGCAAGAGCCTTATTACAATGAGGCTCTGAAGGCCTTTTTACAATAAACAGGAATGCCAAAAACCCTAGACATCCAAAAACCTAACCCTAGGAGATGAAGCACCAAAAGTCATGTGGGCCCCATTTGGGTAAGTTAGTACATCAACTTCCTGGGGTCGTAACTTTTGCATACGATCTCCATTTTAGGCGCATGATAGCCCATTGGAAAGGTATCGTCGAGGAGATTCATTTTGGAGGAAATATTGAAGGAACTTTCATATTGCTCCCCATTTTCCCATAAATGTCATATAGGGATTCAAAATAGCCCCGAAAGTTAAAAACTACTAAAAATAATAAATTACAAAAATTGTCATAAAAATGTTTTGAGCTAGTTGGAAAAGGTGGGTGGCCACCGATATCCACCTGGATCACTCTGACCCATAGGTCATCGAAGTCAAATTTATCTTCCGAAATGTAAAAGCACAGGTGCTCCTTGCCGACCTGACAGGCCAGGTCTTTCGTCATCCAGATAAGGCTGGACAACCGCCAGCTCGAAACTCTAAAAAAAAAACCGCTAGCAGCCTAAGAGAAGATTTCGCCTTTTGTGGACAAGGGTACATCCTCCCCCAAGGATAGCACTCGCTTGCGAGGGTTCACGTGGCGCAATCTCTGTAGACATACGCGGACAGGTTCTTATCGCCTGCTCGCTACAAAACGCCCACGACGACGATTGGTAGGAGGAGAATTCCGGTTGATGCAGAAAGAAGGAAACCAAAATTCCGTGACAGGAATTCAAGATTTTCATTGATTTCAAAACCTATTTTCCTTTCCAGAAGCTATATGGAGGAAGAACGCTTTGTATCGACATGCGGTTTATCTTCATCTTCTTTTTAATTTTTTTCACCCGATTCAACGACATCAGTCGCTCCAAAAAATAAGGACTCTGACATGGCTCTACCATTTATGAACTCAATGAACAAGTCGAAAAATCCGTCCATAAGTAGTTACACTGAGATCGATTGGTGAGAATGAAATTTGAGATGGAGGCACCTTCACATATTCACTCGCACTAGAGCCAACCATGTTTCATCCCAGGACACTCTTCTTCGTCTTTATCGCATGATGGATCCATCTGTAATACCAATGGTAGTCGTCAGATTTATGTCCAGCAAGAATGCAACCAGCTCAAGATCACTACTCCAAGAGACCAAGATGTAGCCTAGACTATATTTTCCACAATCTATGGCCTCTTTTACCAGCTACCCTGCTATATAGGGCTCCATCCAGCTGCTATATTTAGCCCAAGAATCCATGTTCCCATCATAAGCACAAAGAAGACATAGCTATGAGTTGCTTCATGTCCATCTCCAAGTGATCCTCCTTGATATGTGGCTTCTTCGACTAGAAACTATTATTTAGATTGCCCCTCCATTTGTTCTCAAAGCCAGTACAGGAACATGTGCAAACGCAGGCACATGAACAGACTCAACCTCTTTCTTTTTTTTCATTGAGATCTGGATCTCTCTTCGAGGATCCTCTCTCTATAGGCGATGGTTTTGATTCCCAATTTTTTCCTATTTGTTCACTCTGAATTCCCTCGTTCTTGTCAATTTCACAGACAGTTTTGATTCGTCATTTAGGAAATGCCCAAGCCATTCTGTTTAGGCCAACCAAGCTTTGATACCACTTGTTGTGCAGTGGAAGCCTAAACAAGTACACAGAAAACATGAACTCAAACACAGAATAACAATCACACATAGGAGACACAAGTTTACGTTCAAAATAACAATCAGGGTGAGGGAAGCATCCACGAGACAATGGAAATAGCATCTTATTTCTTAACAAGAGATTACAACCAGCAGCCCGAAGAGGGCTTGAAGTCCCTTGCTAATTGAATGCCTCTGAGGAATTCCCATTTATACAATTCTCTCATAGTTACATGAAACTCACTGAATTAATTGCTGCCCCTATCTCAGCTAAGTGGTTCCAACAAGAGGCAATAAATCTTCCTTAAATCTTGGTCAGTTAAAAACGCCTTATCCAAATAGTTGTCAAAATCCTAACAACAATGGTCACGTCTGAAGAACTACCTTAGATTTTGTTTCAATTATATTGAGGTGCTCGTTTTCCATGCTCCAATCACTTTTTATCTGACCAAATGATGATTCCATATGTTATACTAAGAAATCGATCTCAAATCTTCTATTGTTCTTATAAGTACTTTGATAATATAAAGTATTAGGATATGTTACATCATTAAATATCTCCAAACCTGAATTTTTGCATGTTTGATGCAAGAACATCACTCCACGCGCTCAGATTTCATGCGCGGTGCGCATTCAAGGAAGGAGAGGCGCCACCCTCTCATTTTTCCTCGAGAATCCAAGGCGAGATCCAGACATTTAATGAAGACAATATGGAAGAGAAATATATTTCTTCACACAAGTTGGAGATAAGGTCGTCATTAATAGGCTGACGACAGGAGGGATCTGCATCTGATTTGGAGCAGATTGACATCATTGTAATTTTCCCTTTTGATAGGTGTTAGGGATGGTGATTTGACACCACTAGTTTAGCTTGAGAGGGAATCTCATTGAGCCCCTCTTGTATAAATTGACGTATTGTTTCCAAAGTAAGGTTGGGTTGGCTGTAAGTAGAGGTTAGATAAGTTGGGTCGTAGGCAAATGAATAGGAGATAGGGGTGCATAAGAGATTGGGGAGAGATAAAGAGAGTCGAGACTCAGTTGTAGCTCAGACTCCACCATTGTAATTTGGCATTCCACTATTAATCGAAAATGATATTTTTTCCTGTTTTACATATCTGTGTAATGGGTTATGTGTTATGAATGTCATTTACATGTTTGTGAATCATAGATGAGTGTTAGAAATCATCTACACGGATAGAGATACAGTTTCCTATCCGAGAGTGTGTTGAGTTAAGTCTGGTTTTCTAGGCTAAGTGCAAGGAGTGCGCGGCATAGGAAGGGAACTCTGTGAGCCGATGCAAGGAGTGCATGTCTGAACTCAGTGGAGTCATAAGAGAAACTGTCAGGAGGGCATACCAGATTAATTCACAGACTCAGGGAGAAATTTCAAGGTGGTTAGGTGCCTTGGAAAGAAAGAATGTGTGAGGGAAAACACAATTCAGAGTTATTGAACACTATGAAACACTTTTCCAGGAGGGCATCGAGCTAGTGTGAGAACACATAGAAGAAATACTGTGGGAAGTGCAGGAGAATCCAATAATTGTTGAACATTCTGGTTAAGGAAGGCTTTGCAAGAAGCACATCGACAAAGGAAAGGAGATGCCTTAAACCTTTCCCTAAGGAGAAGGGAGAAGTCGTCGAGAATCTTAGACGAGCACAAGGAGTGTGCCCAGGAAACGTAAGTCCATATTACAAGCTCAAGAGGGAGTCCCAAGAAGCTACCAGGAGGGCACGTGGAAGTTCTCAGAAAGAGTTGGGAACCTTGCAGGTTTTCAAGCCAATCAAAGTCACAGAAGGAAGTCTGTGCAGAACTCTACAAGGAGTGCAGAAGGAACTTCAATAATAGCCTAAGTCTCGAAAAGAGAATTTTCTCTAAGGGTGCAAAGGAGTCAACGACTTGCCAAAGTCCTGACAATAGAGAAATCATCCATCAGAGAGGAGGAGATAGGTGGCAGAAGATTAAGAGGTTCGGGTGAAGGAACTTCGGAAGGTCTGTGAGAAGCAGATAGAGACCTCCGCGAGGTTAAGAAGCACGAAGAAATTATGGATTGTTGGATCGAGAGGTATCCACGCAGTTCACAAAAAGTCAAAGAGTGAACACCCGAGACAAAATATCACGAAGTCTGAGTTCAAGAAATTGATCATAGACGTTGATCGTGACAGGAACATGGACCATAGATCTGGTCCCAAATAATTCGTTGATTCAAAAGTCGAGAAAGAGGAGCAAGCTGCTCGAGAAAGTTCTGAAGCACGAGGTCGCGAAGGGAGATGGCCCACGGTCATAGTCCGTGGTCACATCAAGGAGGGAGCCTAGAATAGAGAGCTAGTGCTATCGGTGTTGAATTTTGGAAGCGCTAAGGAGAGGGTCTGCAGGTGCCACATAACCTGCGCCAAGGAAAAGGAAGGACATGTGATAAGATGATTTCGAGTTCCAGGGAGGAATCTAAGGAGTCACTTCGACTCTGCACATAGAACGATCCTAGACCGGGAGGTCGAGTTAGCCCTTTGGAGGGGAGGTTGACGCCAGAGCACGATGCAAATTGATGGCCCACGATGGAATTTGATGGAATCGTTATCATATTATTGAATGATATTTACTTAAAAATTATTTTTGGTTTTAATAAATAATTAAATTTCAACATACTAATTAACAATAATCATAGAATCTACTCTTCATAATTTAACCTTTAAAAACCATGCTATGGTATTTATTGTTGAGAACATGACCTTAAAAAACCCAGATTCAATACTACTTCACTTTCAATACATTTCTAAGTTAAACTTTCAAACTTTAAAACATCAATTGTGGCAGGTATTACCGCTATGTGGTCCTGTTAAACACGAGTTATGTATGGACACTATTTAATGCCTTTTTTATCATTGCGTTGAGAGAATTTTTTACAACTTAGTATGAAGAGATGTGTTATGGGGTAATGTTAATGTCATTATTATTATATAAAATAGGTGTTTCTATATAATAGTATAAAGGAGATGTGTAACATGGGATAACGTGGGTGTCATTATATGTTGACGATTGAAGCTATGAGTTTAGAGTTTCGTGCTTCAACAAACCCCTAGACTTTCTACCGTCGACCTCATCTGTACGGACCTAGCACATTCTGCACTGCAGCTTTGATTGTATCAGCAGAATGAGCCCAGAAGGGGGGGCGAAGGCCCCCTCATATCGCAATATCACAGCAAATGACCCTGCAAACTCCCGTGTGTGTTGTTCATCCTTTGAACCGCCTTTGCACATGTGTGAACAATACCTGCAAGAAGAAATGGATCGAAGAATAGGCATGAACATGGATGCATAATCCTCACATCCAAAAGTAGTTTGGGCCTGGATACTAGGAAAATGTATCCCGCAAGCCCCGATTGCGCCCCGGTACGTCATAAAGAGAAATAGAATAGGCGAACACACCCAGTTCATGAGGGATCATGCCCTCATAGGCAAGTTCTTGGGCCTTTGGCCTTCGCAAAAATACCTATCTCGCTGGATCAAGCATGGTGGAACCCCAAGGGGGATTATGAGCTCCAACTGAGCTCCAAGGGGTTCTTCACAATCATATTCTACAACTTGGAGGATAAGGACCGCACCTTCGAAGGAGGACCCTATTTTTACAACTCTGTTGGTCTCTATCTACGCTTCTGGACTGATTGCTTCTGCCTAGAAAAGGAAAACTTTGTCTATGACTTGGTATGGATTCACCTCTAATCCCTACCTCAAGAGTTTTGGTTAGAATAAATTTTAACAAGAATTGGTAATACTCTAGGAAAACATGTCAAGTCTTCATAAGCCACCAAACAGAGGAAATATACCTCATATGCTAGAATATTTGTTTACATGAACATTTCCAAAGCCCTCCCTGGTATGGTTACCCTAGAATACCAGGATGAGAAATGGGCCCAAACCATAGACTACGAACACATACGCTTCAGATGCAGAAAGTGTCATGAACATGGACATCTCTTCATATACTGCCCTCTCAACGCCCCCCCAAGACAACAATGGAAGAAAAACTAAAGGATGGATTTACCCAGGTACAGAATCGCAGAAGGCAATCATAGAAGAAACTTGTTACTAACAATGGAGGGAAAAATGCCAAAACCAATTCCTTCGAATCCTTAATCAATCTCCTAGATGCAGAAGAGGTGGAAAACCCCCACAAGACGATAGGGAAAGAAGACAACAACAACAGGGAAAACCAACAGCTGCAAGAGCGCATGATCCCAGGGATCCTAGTTGACCCACAGAACCACCCAGACATAGGAAAAGAACTGGAAAAGGAAGAAGATATAATCATGGAAATGGATGAACATGACTTAGCAGAAATTGACCTAGATAGATTTGAAGAAGTACTCAACAAGAAGGACCTACAAACCCTACTAGAAGACCAAATCATAAAATTTCATAAGGTATTTTTGGACTCATCAGTAGGGGCCACCTCAAGGCTAGGCATTAGGGGAGACCCAAACTCAGACCAAGGAAGACATCCAAAGTAGAACAAAAGATGTGGCAGAAAATTGGCGCAACAACTTATAAAGGAAGTTGGAAACTACATGATCAACTCGAGGCAGATACACAAGCTCTCAGAGAGCTCCTTTTCCCACCCATCAAACTGTTAAATATGAAGGTCCTCACCTAGAACATCATAGGCCTAAATGGAATATCCAAGCAAATGATTCTTCGAAACTGCATCAAAATGGAAGACCCTGAGATTCTCCTTCTCCAGGAAACCAAATGCATGGGGAAGACTGTGGAAGAAATATTCAAAATATGTTGGTGCACTTGCGACTCGTACCACACTGACTCGAAAGGCATTGCAGGAGGCCTATCCATTCTCTGGAATCCTGCCACAATTATTCTATACCAAGGCTTCTCCACTTCAGGAACTCTCACAGCCCACTACTGAGCCATTGGTTCAGACAAGGATGGGTTGATCACCAATTCCTATGGACCATAGAACAATCAAGACAAATACCTTTTTCTTTAGAACCTAGCCTATATCATCTCTATAGAGGAGGCCCAAATATGGATCATTGGGGGAGACTTTAACATGATCCTCACGCTGGAAGAAAAAAGGGGAGGGAAAAAAATATTGGAACAGAATAGCATAAAATTCCAGGAGCTCTTAGATCAACACAAACTGGTTGATATAGCTAATGGAAATGGCACCTTCACCTAGACCAACAAGAGATCGGGGCATCAACAAATATCCTTTCGGCTAGATCATTTCCTTCTCTAAAAAACCCTCCTCTTGGAAGGCTCCCTAGTGGAGTCCAACATCCTCCCCAAAGAAGGCTCTAACCATTGGTCAGTTCAGCTCTAGGTTGACACAATGGGCACCCCTAAGCTCAAACCCTTCATATTTGAAAAATTATGGCTTTCCCACCCATATTTCTAGGATATGGCTTGCCATTGGTGGAGCACAATAGAAATCTAGACGAGTACCATGATGTACTACTTCCAGCAGAAGCTCAAATTATTCAAGCAACAAGTGCGAAAGTGGAACAAGGATGTCTTCGAGAACATCTTCCAAGAAAGAAAATTGCTGGAACAAAAAATAGAAGCACTGCAGATGCAAATCATTCAAATCGATCACACTCCAACCCAACAACAGGAGGAACAACACATCAAACAACAACTGGAAGAGAAGATCAAACAGGAAAAAATTCTTTGGAGATAGAAATCTTGTGTTCAATGGCTCAAAGAGGGGGAGAAAAACAAAAAATTATTCCACCGCTCCATGATTCACAGATGCTTTATCAACCTCACCACGAAGTTGGAAAACGTGCAGAGCACCACCATGCTCTCCCACTAGGATATAACACAGGAGCTCACCGACTACTACAAATATCTCCTCTTAGAGCCCCCGGGGGATCGAGCTTCTGCAATTGAAAGAGTGACTAAAAACATCCCAACCCTCATCACCCAGGAACAAAATGAAGCCCTTATGACACCCATAACTAAGGTGGAAGTTGATCAGGCCATACAAGACCTACCTACAGGAAAATCTCCAGGTTCAGACGGCTTCACAACGGACTTCTTCCACTCATGTTGGCCTAATGTTAAGGGAAGAAGTTTATCAACTGGGGGAGGAATCTCACAGCTCCAAAAAATTCCTCCCAGCCCTCAATGCCACCTTCCTCACCTTAATACCCAAAGAAGAGAGAGTTACCAATCCGAAGAACTTTAGATCCATAACGCTCTACAATGTGATATACAAAATCATTTCCAAGTTATAGCTCTAAGACTCAAACCTATCCTCCCCTTCCTCATTTCAAAGGAGCAATCGAGGTACATTGATTGAAGGCAAATCATGGATAGTGTCATTCTTGTCCATGAAGTCATCCACTCACTCAAAAGCACACACACTCCAGTTATGCTTCTAAAGCTTGGTCTTTCAAAAGATTTTGACAAATTAAGTTGGCACTACATGATAGTTGTCTTAATAGCCTTCGACCTTAGCACTAACTGGATAGCCTGGATCATGAACCTTATCTCCTCAACCTTCTTCTCAATACTAGTCAATGGAACTCCCTCCCAACCCTTCTCTCCCTCTCGGGGAATAAGGCAAGGCGACCCTCTCTCCCTATTCCTATTTTTCATGATGGAGGAAGGCCTAGGCCGCTATATAAAATCCTCCATCGAAAACGGACCCTTGCAAGGCCTACCCCTCCATGGGCTTCAACCTGCAGCCTCACACAGTCAATTTGTAGATGATACAATTCTCTTGAACACCCCCACTACGCAAGAAGAAAACAAGCTCATTTCCATCCTTAATGACTTCAGCGAAGCCTCGGGAACAACCTTCAACCTGGAAAAATCGCAACTGTTCTTCTTTAACATGCCAGTGGCCATCCAACATCACATCTCCTAGATTTTAACTATTCTCGTATGCACCCTGCCAACTCAATATCTGAGCCTCCCTCTCTCAGACTTGACAACCCAAAATATCTCTTGGGACTCCCTCCTCCTCTCCATTTCCAATCGTCTCAACACCTGGACCTTCTGCTCCCTTAATCTCCCAGCCATAATCACCCTCCTAAAGTTCTTCCTCCAAGCCATCCTGATGTTGATATTATGGTAGTTGCGGGAGGTATTTACCTCCACGTGTAAACCTGACAAGAATATAATACTCTGAGAAGCAAGAGAAACCCTAATGAGTGGCTAATAACCCTAGAAGATGTATCAACTCAAGAAGATAATATGTATTAGGTTATTAGCCTTCAAGAGAAGAACTCGGCCAAAAGAATTAATTTACACTGAATAGATAGGTACCCAGAAGGAGAAGTCGGCCCCAATAAGTCTGGCAGAACCACTATAAATACAGGTCTCCAGTCTCTCATTTGACACATCTTAGCAGTTGCAGAGAGCTAGTTCTGCGCAGTGCAGTTGCAGTCTTGTGCGCAGGTTTGGAGGAGAGCTGTTGGTGCAGCTGCTACAAATAGCAGTTACGTTTTGGCTTGGACTATCTCTTGGCTAGGGTTTGGACTATCTGATCAGCTCTTGTTGGTGCACTATCCTTGGGGAAAGGTGCGCTACCCTTTGTTTGGCTATCTAGCCTAGGTTTTGCTTCTAGAATGATTCTCTGTCAAGGTTAAGGTGCTCGAAGGGTGGCTTCGGCCTATGGTTGGGTGACAAGGGTATTTTCAATGGTAAAACAAGCACACATCCTTCATATTCTAACAGGTTATGGGCCCACACCTCCTTCATTCAGTCTAAACGCTGGAAGGAAACATAGCTGCTGGGATATTGAGCTCGCTAAGGAACTACCGCTAGGGTTACTAGCAGGAGTAGTTGAATAAACCCTAATCCTCTCATTGAGGCACCTTAAGTGAAGAGATTGACCTAATCTTTGGACATATCAGTTCGCCCTAGCCTAGCGCATCTCTTGATACTCTCAGTAAGCCAAGATGTGAAGTTTGAGTTTGTGGTCAAATCTAGGGTTTGACCAAGTCAAAGTAGCCATGACTTATTCTATGAAGTCAGAGAACAAGTTATATGGAGCCTCTAACTTCAGAGCGTGGAAGACAAGGATTGACCTCATCCTTGCCAAGAATAAAGTGCTGGATATTGTGAAAGGAAAGATCATGAAACCAGAGTTTGAAGAAGGGAAAGAGAAGGAACCAAAAAATGTTGCAGCTATGGAGAAGTTCAAAGATGATGACATTAATGCTATGAGTATCATAGTGGAATCCATAAAATACCACTTGATACCCTACATCTCCCATCTTGACTCATCGAAGAATATGTACGATGCCCTAACAAACCTCTTCTCAGTCAGAAACATTGGACAAGTAATGAGTCTAAAGAATGAGCTCTGTGACATGAAGATGAATGATGATGACAAAATAACATCATACTTTGTAAGAATTTATCAGTTAAGAGATCAACTACAAGCTATTGAAGAGATCATCTCAGAGAAGGAGTTGGTAAACATAGTACTCAATGGTGTTCCCAAGATGTGGGATGCATTTGTCACAAGCATGAACACAAGAAAGGAGTATCCGACATTTGAAGAACTTTGGACTTGTTGTGCTCAAGAAGAATCAAGGATCAGTGCAAAAGTGAAAGCCCAAAATAAGTACGATGATCAAGCACTACTACATTGGGTGCAAATTACGATGAAATATTACGACGGTTTATAATTTTGTCGTATTTTTTTTTCTTTTTTTGTACTAAATATCCTCTTTTTTTTTTCGGGGTCCAAATGTTGGTCTCTCTAGCGACCAACATTCTAGGTTGGTCATTTTAACGATGAACGTTGGTCGCTCTAGCGACTAACCACCATTTAGTCGCTCTAGTGACCAACAATGGCATGTGTGAGAATCAAACGGTCATTTGCGGCAAATCAATCATATATATATCCCAGTTACGACAAATTTGCTATAGTTACGGCAATCTTTCTACAGTTGTGAAAATCATTCGGGTGTTCTAATGCAATGGTGTTCTGGTTTTTTATGAAATCTTGATTTCAATTCTCTTTCAAGAAGAGAAACATTGAATTGATGAAACTCTACATAGCTGAGATTTTGAAGGTCAGTACTTAAAAAATTTCTGTGTGATTTAGTAATTTGGTGCTATTGAACTATTTTATGGTTTGTTTTCACTCCTTATAAGGGTTTAGAGGAAGAGGTTATAGGCGCTAATTATGGATAAAAGATATATGTGTTAAGTGTTAATGGTAATACATACAAATATTTAGGGGTTATAGGGGATAATTCTTAGGGGTTATATATGTTAGGGTTTTAGTATTTAAGTGATGAAGACGTTATAGGTATTTGGAAATAATGGGTTATAACTATTAAAAGTTAGATGAATTATAAACTAGATGAGGTGTTATGGGTTATAATTATTATAAAGAGTAGAGATTAATGGTTAAGTGCTTACATGAGTTATGGTTAGGGAGGTTAGGGGTGATATTAGTTAAAGGACTTAAAGAGTATACATGTTTGGACTTATAGGGGTTATAGTTGTTAATAATTAGGTGATACGT
>ML855403.1:0-14831 GCA_009831015.1 Picea engelmannii | reverse complement strand
GGGGGGTTTCCCATGAGGTTTTTCCTCTTTCCTCATTTATTTTAGTGTATCTTTTGTATTTGGTTACCTAACATGGCCTCGTTGCCTGGACCCATTCTTTATTTTCACCATAGTGATGTTCAGGGGGGGTGTTGGAGTTTCTTCACACACACCTAGGATTTATTTTTCCTAAGGATTTTCCTTGTTTATTAGTCATAATTAGTCATTATCCAGTCTCCTATATTTTAGGAGAGAATATTCTACTCGAAGAATATTCTCTTCAGTTGACACTTCAGTTTGACTAGTTGAGTTGAGTCTAGATGTTGCATTGGTTTTATCACCATGCAACATTGGAATCATCACCATGATAATGTGCACTTGCCTTGGGATCATCACCATACTGACACATTACCCTTGATATACTCCTCAATACACTTTTTTCATTTAGTTAACTGAAGACTGGTTGACTACTTAACTCAACTAGGTGGCAGTTCACTCCCATAACTGCTTGAGAGACTATACTAGGTGGTAGTTTACTCTCGTAAATACTGTTGTGTGTATAGATCGCTCTAGACCACCACTATGGCTCATTAGTTACTCATGTATCCTATATCTATTGTAAATTATTCACTCTTTGAGTGGAAAATAGTTAATGAGAATTCTTTTATTCTTTCTCTCCTTCTTCTTCTTTCTCCAATTTTCTCTGCAAATGTGTGTATTATTGTTTAGCTAGATCTATTCTGTGTAGATTCAACACATTTACACACATGACCATAACTCTCTAACCGTGAGGAGTTATGTGATATTCCACATACCATCGAAAATGACATAACATGTACTATCCATCTAGAATAGTCTTTCCTGCAAATATATTAAAACTCATACGATTATACATCAAACAAACTTGGGTCCATTTCCCAAAACTTTGTGCTGCCAGACTTTCTTCAAGGGTTGACATCAATGCCAACCAACCCAAATAATCAACAATCTCCCCCTTTGGAATTGATGGAAACACTCTAATGAAATATTGAAGTCGTATCACTCATGCTCCCCCTATGACCATCTCTCCCCCTGAAACCATGCATTTGTGCTCTTTCTCCAAGCATTTACCTTAGCATATGATAAATATCCCCCCCTTTGTCATCAATGGAAAATGTATCTTTCTATCCAGGTTTTCTCCCCCTTACTGAACTCTTCCTGAAACTGATCTCCCAACCTGAACTATCCTCTTTATGGTGCTTCCTCCTGTAAATCTAAGACATATAAGATAAGCATTCAAAAGCATTCATTTTGGAGTAGAAATTACTCTGAGTCTCTGGTGAAGATACTTAAATGATTCCCATGGAAACAATTTTGTAAATATGTCTGGCACTTGTTCTTTAGTGCCCACATATTCAAATTTGATGTTCTTCTCTGCAACTTGTTCCCGTAGAAAGTGATACTTTATTGGAATGTGGTCCATCTTGGAGTGCATCACTGAGGTTCTTTGAGATACTGATGGCGCTTGTATTATCACAATAGATTGGAATGGGCTCATCATACTCAGCCTGTATATTTGTTAAATTTTGTTTCATCCATAGAACCCGAGTACAACATCCTATTGCTGCATCATACTCTGCTTAGGTTGTAGATAAAGGTACTAATGATTGTTTCTTGCTTAGCCAAGATACTAAACACTCACTCAAGTAGAACACTGCTCCACTGGTGCTTCATCGATCATCAATGCAACCTACCCAATCTGCATTTGTGTAGGAAATACGTGATAGATCCTTTCCTTTTGGATACCATAATCCAAATTCTTATGTTCCTTTGAGATATATGAAAATCCTATTCACTGCTAATAGACGTGATTCCTTTGGTGCTGCATGAAATCATGCCACCTGTCCAACTACCTGCATTATATCTGGTCTGGATGATGTCACATATAGTAAGCTACCAATCATTGACCTGTATTTCCTCTGGTCTATAGAATTTGAATCATCATCTTTTGTTCAACTTGCAACTGGTTTTCATAGGAGTGGTAACTGGTTTGCAATATTCCATTTTGAGCCTCTTTAGCATTTCTCTGATATACTTAGTTTGAGAAATAAAAATTCCTTGGTTTCTTTGATGTATCTTGATGTAGAGGTTACTGAATGCACTTCCTTTTCTGAACCCTGCATGATGTAGATATTTATCGAGTCTATAGTACCATGCTCTAGGAGCCTGTTTTAGACCATCCAAGGCCTTCTTCAATTTTCACACATAATCTGCGTTCTCTGAAAACTAAAATCCTTCTGGCTTTTTGATGTAGACTTCTTCTTCAAGTTCACGATTCAGAAAAGATGATTTCATGTCTATCTGATACACGTTAATATTCTTGGATCATGCATAAACTAAAAGCAATCAGATTGCTTCCATTCTTGAAAACTGGGGTAAATTTCTCTAAAAAGTTGATTCCTTCAACCTGTGTGTATCCTTTAAATACCAATCTAGTTTTTTTCCTTGTAACATCTCCACCTTCATTCAATTTATTTATGAAAACCACTTTGTGCCAATCAGATTCTTATTCTTTGGTCTTGGAACTAATTCCCAAGTGTCACTCTTCTCTATTTGATCCAATTCTTCATCCATGGCCTTATTCTAGAATTCATCCTTGTTGGCCTCTTCAAAACTATTTGGTTCAATCGTAGATAAGAGTGCTAGGTGCATTTGTTCTGGTGAATGGATTCTTCTTCTAGTATTAACTCTTGCATCCTTGTTTCCGATAATCTGATCTGGAGGATGATTCTTTTGTACTCGTTTGCTAGGTGTCTTTGGAGACACTTGCTGAACTTTCTCTTCTACTTCTGTATAATCCTCTTCATCTTCCTCTTCATCTTTTTCTTCTTCTTCGTAAAGTTGTTCCACTGATTCAATTTCTTCTTCCTTTGATTTTTGTCCATCTGTTTCATCAAATGTTACATTGATGCTTTCCACAACTTTGTTCAATATCATATTGTAACACTTGTATTCTTTCTTTGTACTTGAGTAACCAACAAGTACTCATTTTTCCACACGAGAGTCAAACTTTCCCATTCTTCCATCTTCTCTTTTGATGTAGCATTTGCTTCAAAATATTCTGAAGTGCTTCACATTTGTTGGTCTTCCTTTCCATAGCTTGTAGGGAGTTTTGTCATTGTTGTTTCTGAGAATTACTCTTTTTTGAATGTGAACTGTTGTAAGCACTGCATGTGTCCAAAAATAGCTGTCAATTTGGAATCCATTATCATTGTTCGATCTATTTACTGTGTAATTAAAATCCATAATGTTCCCTTTTCTGTGAACCACTCTCTGAACCAATCTATGAATCCATGCTCTCGTCCACTATCTTATATCTGTCCAAACTTGCTAAGTGTTCTTACAAATCCATCTTTGTCCATACTGTCTAAGAATCTACTGCATAACTATCCATAATGTTGATCTATTTATTACTATACTATCATGAAGTCTTCACTACTACAACTATCAAACTGTACTTCTGCTAACTTACTGCTCTGGATCTGTCTACTCAAACTCTGCAAGCTGCTCGAAGGATGGTTCTTTGGTTTGTCACAACTATCACATAGAATCCCCCTGTCTAGTATTCATGTTACCTGGGAGTCTCTAAGACAGATGGCTAAGAACAATTCCTACTCTGATGTGTATTCATCATCATCTTCATTGGTAGATTCATCATCTCTCTGAGCTATGACTTATTTATTTCTGTCTGTTGATTCATATTTCACTACAATTCATGGACGTACAATTCCTTGAACCTGTTCCTTATTTACATGCCCTTCTTTTCTTTCAGTTATTTTCCAAACCTTTTTGTATTTGACATCTTTATTTTTCTCTGTAGAATTTTCTTCATCTCGTTTTATTTCCAATCTTGCGATCTTTGGGACCTAGTCTTTGTTCACCTTTTCTTTGTGTTTTCTTATCCATACTTTCTTATATTTGATATCAGTGTTCTCTTTCATGGAAGTATCAATCACGTGTCTACAATCACTAGATATGTGTCCATAGTTATGACATTTGTAACATTCAATGTTACGTGGGGCCACATAGGCATTTCTTGCTTGAACATTTTCATAATCCCTGCAATTTGCAACCTTATGTCCAAAATTAGTACAATAAAAACAATGACCATAAAAATAAATTTGCATACCTGGGGGTGAATGATCTTCTTTATGGTGTAATGCTTCTGAATTTCTTCCTTGACTGATCATGATCATGACTGAAGCTTCTTTGTGGCTTGAACATGGATGGTCTTCTTGAAGATGTATCTTTAAGAGTTTTTTTAGATTCTAGTTGACCATGATTCTTTCCTTTGAGTACTTCTTCATAACTCTTTCTATTTTCTTCATTCTTCTTTTCTATCAACCTAGAGTGCTTCTCTTCATTCTCTATAACTGATGTGGATGTTTCTGTCTCTTCAAAGTTCTTGTTGAGCTTGACTATTTTACTTCTCAATGTGACAACTTCTTCTTCAAGCTTCTCAACCTCTTCTTCTTTCTGCATTATCTGAGACTTCATGACTTCTTCTGTTCTTTTCGCTTCTTCAAGCTAGATTTTTAATGTGATTATTTCTTCTTCAAGTCCTTTCTATTCTTGACCAAACTCTGACTCAAGATATTTTAGATCATTAGTTCTTTCCTTAAGATGACCTGTCAATATACTTTCTCTCATTTCTGCTTCTTCTTTCTGTGCTGCTATGTTGGCTTCCAAATACTACTTTTGATCTTTAATATTTTTTCTATCTTTTTGGCTTCTTCTAGATGAGTTCTTATGTTCTTAATGACCTATTGGGATTCTTCAAAAATGTTAGCACTTTCCTTTTGTTTCATCAATTCTTTCTTGAGTGACTTGTTTTCTTCTCTTAGTTAATCTAAAGCACTGATCAATTCTTCTTCATAATTTTCTTCTTTTTCAATTAGTTTTTCTGTCTCATTTCCTTCATGGCATTCTATTTCAAGATGTCCATGTTTTTCACAATTAAATAAAAACAACATACCTCTGTTGATTATGTACTCTTCATCTTCTGAATCTGTTTGACATGGTGAACATATTTTTTCTTGATTTGTACCTGCATCTTCTTTTACATTTTATGAATCTGCGATGGGTGAAGAATATATATCATGTAGCTTATCCAAAAGTTTTTTGGCTGATGAACATTTACCAACCTTTTCTTTTACTGAATTAGGTAATCCTTCCTAGATGAAATCCATTTCTATTTTGTTATTCCTCTTCAATTCCTTCTTGGATGCAGTCTTTTCCCTTTTTGAACTATCATATCCTGTAACGATTGATAGCCAAATATAATACCCCTGTGTCTGTAAAAATACTTTTGTCCTTCCACTCCATAGCTCATACTTTAAGCCATACTGAACATTAAACAATGGTACTCCATTCTTAGAATAATCCATGATCTCATTCCAGTGGTTAAACTGTTTCCTGAAGGAACCTACTCTGATTCCAATTGTTGGATTACTGAGAGGGGGGGTGAATCAATAATAGAGAAATCTAATCCTTTTTAACCATAAAATGCAAGTGTTATATCAATGTAGCATTATCATCCAATAGTTTTAGAGTAAATAAAAAATGAACAAATGAGAAATTATACACATACACAGTATACCAATGTTTTTACATGGAAAACCAAAGCGGGAGAAAACCACATAATGATTTTTCTTATATGTATTTAAGAATTAAATTTATTGGAGGAACCAACTTCCTTTGTTTTCCAGCTGCAACTGGAAGGAGGATCCAACCCCCTATTTTCTTAGGATACAACCTGAGGGAAGCTCCAACTCCCCATTTCTCTGGCTACAACCAGAAGGAGGCTACAACCCCCTATGTTCTCCGACTACAACCAGAAGGTGGCTACAACCACCTGTCCTTTCCCCGTCCAAACACCCTAAAATATAAGTAGAATTATGGAACCATTGTCACACTATCATTGTGAGATATACTGTTGTAAACATGTACCACCTAACCTACACCAAACAACTTGTAATCAACTTGTACCATAAACAACCTGTAATCAACCTGTACCATAAACAAGTGCATCAACCATGCACCAACCTGTACCATCAACGAGTGCATCAACAATGCACCAAATATGTACCAATCGTGCATCAAATACACATAAAATATGACTCATCAAGATGTACCAACATCATCAACTATAGACCTCATGTATGTGCCAACTCATAAACTACTTGTCTCAACCATGTACCCAACATGTACCTCAACCAAAACCCCTCATCAATTTCATCATCGAAATATGATTTGTAACTCTGTAATAGACCTGGTGTATATGATCACATACCTACAAACCTTCCTTAACTTTAACAACATGAGACTAGCATTTTCATTAAACTTTACTTTAGTCTCACATGACTAATTTTGGATTAGTCAACAACCCTAACTTGAAATAATCATAACTATGTACCTGTAATGAATAAAGATATGAAAATAGTACACAATGTTCTTCAGTTTCTTTTATGGAATTTCTCCAGGTTTCACTACTTGTAACCTCTCAGAAAAGGAGTTATAGCAAAAATGCCATACCTTGTTGAATTCTGGTTTATTCTAGAGAGAGAGCCCATAGAGCATGCCCTGCACAAAATGTTTGTTGTATGGATATGAAAATGGTACACAAAATACTACAGACTGTACTATAAGTAATACATTTGGTCTTACTAAATTTGGATATGTTATGAAGTAGTTATGACATTTTTACCCGAAACACCTGTTTTAGACTAGTTTCAGGACTAGCCACAAACCCTATTTTCCATGGAGTGTAACTCCAAAAATACAATGAACCACAAGAGGAAATTTTTATCACAACTACTTGGATATGTTTCCTCAATGACCTCCATATTTTGCGGTCTGAATCATTCTAGAAAAAAAATTATTGTGAAAATGGTGAGATGACCTGCAAATAACATACCTTAGAAAGCATCATCAAAATAATTTATCCTCCCTTGAATTTCAGCCTTGTTTACTTCACCTTCCCTCTGAAATTCGCCTTAGATATCCTTTGGTTACCTCAGTCACTTATAGGTATTCGATATTCTCAAGTGTATTTGAATGAGATACCCTTTCCTCTTATTTATACTTTCATGTAGCTTCCTTAAGGGGTTACCTTCTAATCATCTTAACCCACTTTCCTTATTTTAGGGCTAACCCACTTCTAACCACTTGTCCACTTAACTTAACCAATTTCCACAATTAGTAGGTTCTCCCTTAACTTTATTATTTAAATAATTTCTTTTGCGGCCACTTTGACTTATAGTACACTCATCACTTCACTTTATTATTTAAATAATTTCTTCTTTGCAACCACTTTGACTACTTTGACGTTTTGGGGCTTCTAGATGACTCGTGAGGGTTCTCCAACTTCACACGGCCATAACTCTCTAACTGTGAGGAGTTATTTGACGTTCCACATACCACCAGAAATGGCATGACATGTATTATCAATCTAGATTAGTCTTACTTGCAAATATATTAAAAATCATACCATTATACATAAAAAAAAACTTGGGTCCATTACCCAAACCTTTATGCTACCAGACTTTATTCAAGGGTTGAAATCAATGAAAACCAACCCAAATAATCAAAAAACATGACCACAAGGTAATCTCTCATACTAAAAAATTCATCCTCTTCATAGTCGGTTCAAAGGATGCACATAAGACCACTACATCCACTGCAACCTCAACACCTTCTATCCAACAAAAACAGATTGTCGAAGAGACATAAGATATTGTTTCTTCACCTAAAATGGTGCCTGTACCATGTCCCATCCAACCTATAGACAATAGGTTGGGGGAACAGATTCAACTCCTCCAACAATAAGTTTGTGACAGTCTTCCACAAGCCAAGAAGCACAACTTCTCCAACAAGGCACACAACTCACCAAGCTTCAGATTTTGAAAATGCTTTCCTCTCTTCCCTGGGCACTCAATGTAATGGAGACCATTTCTTCCTAAGGGTGGAGGATTGATCTAGGTGGATATTTGTGGCCACCCACATGTTCCAAATGGCTCATCTTGTCATTTTGTAGTGCAACACGTTCTTCTGTACTTATTTGTATTTGTGGGTTCTACACTTTTGAGGATGTCTGAAGCCCTACACATATTCCAGGTGGATACTAGTCCTACCATCCAAAGAGATTGAAGGCCCTCTATTTATTAAGTAAACAAAAGTATCTATAGCATATTTCCAAAACTGTAAGGGAAAACCAACATGCAATCTCATACTCCTTTCACGCTCCATGATTGTCATCATCTTTTCTGACACACGATTTTCTTGTGGTGTTCCTGGAACTGTCTTCTCTCTACGAATCCCAAGGTATGAAAAATAATCATCAAAATCCTTGTTTCAATATTCACCTCCATTGTCTGATATGAGACACTTCAACCTTTTTTCTGTCTCATTCTCAACCAAAGATTTTCATTTCTTAAAAGTATAAAAAACAACAAAGTTTTGTCGAATGCAATAAACCCGAGTTTTTCTAGTTGCATCATCAACAAAAGTAACATAATAATGAGAGCCACCAAGATATGATACCTGAGCTAGTCCTCATACATCTGTATGCACAAGCTCTAACCTTTCACTCTTCTTTTATTTTCCGACTCTGAGAAATCTGACTCTCTTCTGTTTTCCATAAACACGATGCTCACATAAATCCAAATCAATTTGAAACACATTTCTTTTGTGAAGTATCTACATCCCCTTCTCACTCATGTGTCCAAGCCTATGATGCCACAATGTTGTATCCACTCTTGTAGAAGCTAATGAGATGCAACAGTCAGTATTACCAGTACATAAATACAATGTACCTACCTTCTCTCCTTTTGCTATCACCAATGATCCTTTGGTGACCTTCCACACCTTATCTATAAATATGGATATACAACCTTCACTTTCCAACTACCATGTTGAAATTAGATTTTTCCTTAGATATGGAACATGTCTTACGGCTTTCAACAACCATTGGTTTCCATGCTTTGATTTATTTTTACCTTTCCCATTCCAACAATTTTGCATGGTGCATCATCATCGAAATGAACCTATCCAAAATCACCTTGAACATAATATAGAAAATGTTTCCTATGGGGCATGGCATGAAATTAATCCCCTGAATCTACTACACATACTCATAAATATTATCTATAGAAAGAATCAAAGCATCTTGTAGCATATCATCTGTTACATTTTCGTCCTGATTTTTCTCCTAATGTCCATCTCTTTGTTTCTTTGGAGCTCTGCAGTCTTTCTTCAGATGTCCTTTCTTCCCACAATTCCTACACTCTATCTTTCCTAGTCTGTATTTGGATCTTCCCTTCCTAAAATTCCTGTGTTTCCTTGAGCCCTTTCTTATATCCTTTTGTCTTCCAATGTTCTCCATGTACAACGCATTACCTAATGTCTCACATGTGCTTTTTCGTCGCATTTCCTCACTAAGGATAACACCAACAAAATCATTAAATTTTAAAGTATTTGAACTAGAGACAGAGTTACTTACAACCATGATCAATCTGTTCCAGCTTTATGGCAATGAGCACAATACTAGAAGATTCATGACCTCATTATCAAAGTCCACTTTTACAAAACTTAGTTGATTAGTAACCGTATTAAATTCATTTAAATGATCTACAACTGACCCACCATTTGAAATCTTCATATTAAATAATATCTTCATTATAAATACCTTATTAGACGCCGAGGGTTTTCATACAGTTTAGCCAATGCGTCCATCATCTCCTTCATTGTATTTTCTTTCGAAATATTGAAATCCACCGATGCTACTAGGCTCAGTTGTATCTTTCCTAGTGCCTTTTTGTCAAGAACCTCCCATTCTTCGTCCTTCATGGTCGTCGTCTTATTTTCCATTCCACCCAATGGTAGGAATAGATCCTTCTGATATAAATAATCTTCCATCCAAATCTTCCATAACTGGTAGTTTTGGCCATTAAATTTATCGACCATAAACTTTCCATCTTCTGCCATTGCTCCCACTCAAACTAGGAACTCTCTTTTCCTGGGAGTTACCTTTCGCTCTGATACTAGTTGTTAGAAAAACAAGATCAAAGAGTAATCAAATAAAAAAAATGCAGAAATAAAACACAAAATATACACAAATATATGTTGTTCACCTAGTGTGGGCTACGTCCACCAGATAAATTTTTAGTTCCTTCCTTATTATTATCCTGCAAATGAAGGGATACAACCTACACCACACCCGTTGTAACTTCCTCTTATTTTTCTCACAGTCTCCTCTCTCAGATTACAATATTCGCAATAAAATACATAGTCGTAATACATTTCCCTCATAAAAGAGGGTTTCCTTCTAGAAAAAAAACCCTAACATAACTTTTACCGTCAGATCTGTGACCTTATAATGAACAGTTCAGATTTACTATGAAATTACAACATACATTTACAAAGCAATTTTTCCTTCGGGGGCCCGCTTTCCCCCGAACCTCACAGAGGGGGTAACCCCCCTCTGCACTCCCCCGCATGGAGGAGTGTACATTCTTCCAGGGTGTAAAGTATTCATGGGGTATAAACACGGTTGAAAAAAAATACCTCTGAATCAGGAAGATAATGAAGCTCCACAACCAACACATAACCCTTGGCAACCATTTACCCTTCACACTTTCTCAGGCCTTTATCCAATTCCAATATTTACCTATAGGGGACTCTCTCATCATTATCTCACTTTCCATATCAATCCCCCTAGGGTCACCGAGATTCCCCCCTTGTGGTGATTTCATCATCACTAAAGCGAATGAAGTGTCTATATAAGGTGGCAATGGGTAGGTGCTCTCGTAGTTGTCACACTTGTGTGGATTGGTTGGGATTTTCCTAGGCTACAGATTGTGTGATAAAAATCTCAATATGTTTTTTCAATTAAAATGTCCATATCTTTTCAAATATTTTCTCAGGTATTGGCTTTGTTATCAGTTTATGAACCTAATGTGAGTATAAAGGAGTAGAGAGTTGTAACTTGTGGGAACACTTTTGATGGATAGGTCTTATGCTTGGAGCTTCTTTGACTGGGCTTGTCAAGGGCTAGGGAAGACATGGAGTTTGGGTTTTGTTTTATTTCTATCAGATTCTCACTACTTCACTGCAAAGGATAATTTGGGAAATGAACAAAAAATGTTTGGGAATTCAAGGATTTACTTTTCCTTATGAAATATGCACTTAACAAAGGGATTGACAAGCTTCAATTTTTCACAAATTAATCTCTCACTATAAATTGGATGCATGATCAAATTTTGGTCTATAGTATTGGTTTTTTCCCTTTGGATAAGTATTTGAAGGATATTTCAAGGCATTTTTAAGATAATATCACCTAGGAAATCTTCGCTCAATAGTTCGATATGTTGGAAGGAAATGGTTGAGTATTTTCCACTAATTGGCAATCGTTTAGTCTAGACCGTGGGGAATGGTAAAAGTATATGGATTGGGGAAGACCCATGGGTAAACTTAGAGGAAGGATATAAAATCTCATAAGGTTTGATGATCGACCTTCATAACTGTGGAATTTTATCATTAAAGTATGTCTCTATTGGAGACTTTGGTTGTATTGGAAATTTTTTATGGAAGCTGGTTGATCTATTAGAGCTAGCATATGAGAAAGATGGATTATGGGAGGGTTATCTAAATATTTAAAGTCCAATTTTATCACCCTTCAAGAGGATGCAAAGGACACTCTCTTATGGATGGGAAATGAGAAGAATAATACTTACTCAACGATTTGTTTTTTATCAGGTGCTAGTAGAAGAAGATTTCAATTGGGAAAGGAAATAGTGGTGGAAATTTATTTTGGATTCCAATGGGCCAAAGAAAGAAGATATTTTTTTATGGTTGGTAATAGAAAAAAAGATCTTGACTTGGGATAATGGAATGAAAAGAGGCTGGATAGGACCCAATAGGTTTTCTCTATGCAAATCAGAAATGGAATTTGTCCAACACCTATTCGTTCAATGTCCATTTGCACAACAAGTTTGGTAGGGTATTGCAAAAGAATTCAAAATTCACACTCATGTACCTGGAGGTGATATGGAAGGATGGCTCAAATCATGGAAGGAGGATATGGAAAATAAATAACTTAAGTCAAATCCATTTTTTTAAGTTTATTTCATATGGTGGTCTAGGATATCCTTTTACCTATATTTTTAAGGATATCCTTTTACCTACTGAAGTGGTGGTAGGATTGATAAACAAAATATTAGTGGAATCCAACTAGGGGCATCCTTTCATATGTGATGCAAGAGCAGTCTTATGCATATCCAACACACATTATTTCAAAATTCATTATGCGCATGGGTTTGAAAGTGGAGCTCTCCTCTCTCTAGGATTTGTTGTTTCAGGTAGATATATTAAATTCGAGGAAGATCCAGGTTCTTGGTGATTCTCGATTTGTGATTGATTGGGTCAAAGGGAACTCTAAGATACATGTGGGGTGTCTTCAACCTATAATGCACCAAAATTTTTCATTTCTTGAAAAGTTGGAGTGGTACTCCTTTTCCCATATATTCAAAGAGCTAAATGAGATGGCATATAGGATTTCCAAGGAAGCCTTTTCTTTAGATGATGGTGATTTCATAATTCAATAATCTTATGATGATCATATTTTTGAAGAAATGTCATTTTTTCTATAACTTTCTTAGATGTTTTTTGACAGAGATGAAATATTGTTTTGCTATAATTCCCTCAAATCTTTTGGGTCAAAAAGGATGGTTTAAATGAAATTTTTTGATGAAAGTGAAAAATAATTGTAAGGATAGAACAGAACTAGAGGGCATGTACCATATTTTAAGAAGCAAAAAGTGTATTTTGAAATGCTAAGGTTTGTCCTACTCTAGACAACAATATGTATATTCTAATTTTTTATTAGAATATAAAGTTTTTTCATTCTCGGGAATATTTCTCCCATGCGCTAGTGCAAAAATGTTTATATTCACTCCCTCAAGAGTTCTGACTGGAAGAAATATTGGAAGGGATTCGTAACACTCTAGAAATCTATGTAAAATATTTCAAAGCCACCAGACAACGAAGGTATACCTCCTATGCCTGAATATGTGTGTACCTAAAGATCTACAACCCACTATTGGGCTCAATAAGTTTGTAATATAAAGATGAAGAATGGAGCCATACCATCAACTATGAAAACATCCCATTTAGATTTCACAAGTGCCATGAGCACAGGCACCTATTTTAGGAGTGTACTCTTAACAACCCAATCAAGCATGATCAATGAACAATAAAGAATCCAAAGAATGTATTTATGCAGGTTACATGCAGACGTTGGCAAGGTCAATAGAAAAATACTACTATTCAAAAAAAAACCCCCAAACACCAATAACTCCTTTTAAATTCTCAACCAACTTTCAAACGACATCTCGAATCCCCAAGAACATAATGGAAACAACTCAAAGGAAGTAAATCCAAATACCCAAGAAGGAACGGTCCTTGAACCAATCATACCCAGAACATAAACCACACCTGAAAGAGGAGATCTAACCTCTAAGGAAGGAGGCAACATGGAAAGCGATCTAGATGAGAGAGAACTAGTAGGGGTAGACCTGATCAACCTGGAAAAATAATATCAAAGAAAGGAACTATAGACTATACCCCCGGATCAACTCAGGAAAGTCCATAAGGTATATCTGAACTCCACGATAGGTGCAACATAGAGAAAGCAAAGGTATTGGTATCCAACAAGATCCCCTCAAGGATACACACAAGTAGTCCAAAGATGAGAAGAAACGAAGCCGTAAATCCACCCAACATATCATCCAGGAGGTAGGTAACTTTATGGTCAACTCAGGACATATCGAATTGTTTTCTGAAAGGTTCCCACCCCTCCACATAACATCTTCCTCATGAATATTATATCATGGAACATTAGGGGCTTAAACAAGAGAATTAAGCAATGACTTCTTCGAACCTGCATCATAGAAGAGAATCCAGACATACTAATCCTTCCGAAAACCAAGTGTGCAGGCTTGCAGGTGGATTTTATTTTCACCCACTGTTGGAAACAATACTATTCTATCCACATTGATTCCAGGGGAGCCGCATGCAGCTTGGACATCCTGTGGAATCCTGCCATGTTCATCTTAGATGGCTTCTTCATCAATAAATGGATAACCTTGGCAGAATATAGAGCTATAGTTTTAGATAAAGAGGGGGTGATCACCAATGTTTATGGCCCACGACTCTAGATGGATAAGCATAACTTCCTACAAATCTTGATCGACCTAAGAAATATTTCTAGAGGCTGGTGGTGGATTCTTGGAGGGGATTTCAACACGATCCTCTCACTAGAGAAAAAGAGGAGGCATTTGCAGGTTAGAAGGTGAATATAAAGAATTTAAAGAAACCATTAAAACTTTAGGCCTAATATATATGGAAAACATCAATGGGGAGTTTACCTGGTCTAATAAGAACTTAGGTTCCTAACATATAGCATGTCGACTAGATCGCTTCCTCATATCAGAGCCCCTAATGATGGATATAATCTCGATGAAAGCAAGTTTCCTGGCCATTTCTGGCTTTGATCATTGGCCCGTTTAGTTATGGATCGATATCACCAGCTCTCCCCGAAGGAGGCTTTTTCTCCTTGAAGAATTATGGCTAACCCACCCAGAGTTTCAAGTGAATCACCAACATTGGTAGAAGAATGCAGCCATATCACATGGATCACTAATGTTTAGATTTCAACAAAAGTTTAAAATATTCAAGAAACACTTGAATTTTTGGAACAAGAACACTTTTGGGAACATTTTTCAAGTCCAACGAGATCTTTAGTAGTAGATGAAGAA
>WSFP011389380.1:0-28320 GCA_009831015.1 Picea engelmannii | reverse complement strand
AGTTTGTTAACCAGTTTCTTGCATGGCTACACTGGAAAAATGATTTTACATGAGCAAGAAGGATTCATTGATTAATGTAGAAGTGTATATAAATAAGCTCAGTATGTGAGCATTTGATTCACAATTTGAGGTTTGTTTTTGGTGTGTGAATGTTTAAATTTTCAATAAAGAGCAGACGTATATTTTAGGCAAGAACAATTCACAGTTTGCAACTCAAGTCGACTGTAGCACATGATGGATAGCCACAAGATTCATATTTTCAAAATGGATAAGGCAATGGAACTACAAGTTCTTGGTTGCTCGCAGGGAGCATGCCATTCCCCAGTAAGAGCCAATGTTAGCACCAATATTGTTTTTAGCGTCTGGCCATCATCAAACATCTCCAAGGATAGGTTTCAAAATGAATCTTTATCATTTCTTATCTTCATTTCCATTTGAAAAAGTGTGTTGCAGACTAGTTCAATTCATTGCGAACTGCAAGTGCTCTGCCAACTTTCTAGTTGTTGGAGACTCTTGGCACTGCGAACTCTCTATAGCAAATTTATAGTGGATTAAAAGCTTCAAGGACTAATTGGTTTGGTTTTCTGCAACAAGGAGTGAGCTTTATATAGCATGAACTTTGCTTGATGTACAATTTCCACTGCTTGAAAACTTATTATCATCAAATCCTAGTTGTTGCAAATTGGTTTATATTATTTATGTTGCGAACTCCTCTTTGTTTAGTTAGCTTGCATAGTTCTATATTGAAAAAGCTTTTATGCAGACCCACGACCCATGTTTTCTTTTCAAATGATCATTTACAACTATTTCTTACAACCATAACTCTATCTTCTACAAATTTCTTAGCGTTGCGAACTGGATGCGCTATGAATCCCCTGTTTTACCCAATTGATAAAACCCTAGTTGACCTTGTTTTCATTCAAGTCTGAAAAAACGCATTTCACTCAAGATCATGCTCTTCTCCATATCTTTGAAACTGCAAACCATTTTGATGAAAACCTTAGCTAAAATCCATTTTTTGCAAACTTAATCAGTGCGCTATGAAACTGAGTTAGCACTGCAAATTCTTCATTTTGCACATCATTTCAAAATCTTGCTATTTGAGACTTCATTCAGCCTCAAGTTGTCATCATTATATCCAAAATTCTAGCTCTGGTTACATTTTAGTCTCTGTAACATTTGTTCTAGCATAAAACCTAATCATTGTAGCCATTGGCAACACACCACTACAAGGTTACATAACACAGTCAGTTGGCAGATGTTATCAAAATATTTTTACTTTTATTTGACTTACCTACCATGGAGGCTCAGAAAAGGAAGAAGGTTTATAAAGGAAGGGGGATTTTCAGAGCTTATTTGCAGGTTTTGACATTAGAAATTGTAATCAGAAGACAAAATGACACCTACAAGAAAGTTCGCAGCGCATCCTATAGAGGTGCTGCGAACTGTTATATTGAAACAGTTTACAACAAATTAGTACACAACATAATCATATTTTATTCATAAATTTTAAATGTTGATTTGGGTTCTTCTACACTTTTTGTGGAGATGAATCATAATATTATTGAATTGCTGCCCAAAACTTAGCCCGACCATGTTCGTCATTTTAGAGAAATGTTGAAAACATCACATACATGAAATTTTGCAGCAAATCTTGAAATGGCGCTGCAAAATCTAACAGTCTAATAAATACGAGTTGTAGGAGGGATGCCACTTGTCTAAGGAGGTTTGAATGGGTTCTCAGAGATCAGTTAGATACCAAGGGACACTTGTACCTAAGATTAAGCTCAACTAAATCTCTGTGCAATGAGCTGGTTGCATTTGCATTTATTCTAAAAGACAGTTTCCAGGAATCAAGGAATTAGTTGGATTTTGTGTTTGCCACATATCTCTAAGGCAAAGAATCCAATGCATGAATTAGGATACAACCTCCTATAGATATTATTGATGTAATTTTCTATTTAATGGGTGAGAAGACTCCAAAATTAGGGGTTGGATATCGAGAGAGATGTAGGAGGCATTTCTTTGGATGTATGAATCAATTTGCAGGCCTGAGGGGCATCTTGTTATGTAAATATTTCTGGAAATGAAGATTCATGATAATTGTTCTATCAGATTGTTGACTTATCTATTTTCCATTCTAATTTTCATCTTGCTTGAATAAAAATGCAGATTTTGAGGATCAATAGTTGCCTTTGATTTGCAGATTCATGAGTAGTAGAGGATATGCTGTGACTTTCTTGTTGATCATTGTTTATGTTCAAGTACCCACTAATGAATTTTATTCCCTTTTTTCGTCACGTCTGCTCTAGATCTTGTTACTCTGCGCATAAATGTTGCTATTCTGGGTTGATCGTCGCATTGTTTTGTTGCTATCATCTATATGCTCTGGTTTTGGATCTAGTTCTAGTTCTAGTTCCTTCTTTCCTGCCATTTTTCTATCAGTTGAGACAATCCTCCATCGCATGGTCCAATGCTCTACAGTACGTGCATGTCATGCAAGGATTAGGGAATTCACACGCTAAATGTCCTGGTTGATTGCAATTATAACAAATTATTGGTCATCTTCCTCCTCTAACAAATCCTCCTCATCATCGACCTTTGAAGCCTCCTTTGCCTCTTTGATTATAACCTCCTATGGTAGTATTAAACTATGGAGCTCCTTCTTCTACATGAGCATTTTATTCTTGGATTCTATAAGCATATGTAGTGCACTCTTTTATCGGGTCCAACGCGTGATAATCCTTCTCGTCCTGTCCTACTGACTTACAAAATTTGCAAAACAAATTCCTCATAGTGCTCTGGTATTTCTGCATCAATGGACAATTATAAGGGTGGTGACCCACCATCTTACAAATTTCACACCATAACCCTAACAGATTTGGGGCTCATATATTCAAGTATTGTTGGAATGATGGACACTCATATTTATGATGGCCTTCCATTTTACAGGTGATACACTAGACTCCCTTACGTTTTTATTTTCCTTTCATAATTTCCTGCAACTGAATAGTAAGTGCAACCAGCTGTGACTGGACTTCGACCATCCTCGCATTATTCTCACCTACTGATCTAGTTCGTTATTGGTGGCCACCCACCTATTCCAACTAGCTCCTCTTGTCCATTTTTTTAGTTCAACATGTTCTTCTGTACTTCTTTGTAATTGTGGGATCTATAATATTGGGGATGTTTGAAGCCCTACACATCTTCCAAGTGAATATTGGTGGCCTCTCACCTAATCGAATTGAATTATTTTGTATGTTTTCATGTCAGCGCATCTTTTGTACTTCCAGGGCCGTTTTGGAGGCCTAAACATTGTTTTTTTGGCTTGCCACAGTCAAACTATAGACAAAGTTAGATTTTGACGACGAAATGTGTAGTTCTCTGAAATACCTTTCCAATGAGATATCATGCGCCTAAAATGGAGGCCGTATGCAAAATTTACGACCACGGGAAGTTGAGGTACCAACTTACCCATAGGGGCCCTCATGAATTTTGAAATTTCACCTCCTAGGATTAGGTTTTTGGATGTCTAGGGTTTTGGAATTCATGAGTAATATCAAAAATGCCTCTAGAGCTTCATTATAATTCATTCTACTCAGAAGGATGTGCGTAGCAGCCACATCTCTTCTCAGAGATAGCTACCACCATTCAAGCAAGTGTTTCAGTTATGTAGTTTTACAGTTTCATCCTATTTCATTATTCAATAGAAGATATTTTTCACTAGATATTTGTGTTATTCTTCATATCTCTGTGTTTATTGTATTCAATCTGTTAATCAGTTTGTTTCGCCCCTAAATCCAGATCAGTGGTATCAGAGCGGTCTTCTCTTCATTTATTTTTCTTCATGAATGTCCCCAACAAGATCTGGGTACAAGAAGTTGGGACTTGAACCAATCGATCCATTGCCAGATCAGTCGCACCGAGCCCGACAACAACCCTTCGGGGACGAAAAGAAATATGATGGAGCAGGAGATCCTATTAAAATTTTGCTCAAGGAATTCCTCGCACAACAAAGGAATGAAATGATGGACAACTTTGCGCAGATCCTTCAACGATTTCCCATAGGAGAAGCATCTTCATCAAGCGATCATGCAACCCCTTTCAAGGTACATGTAAATTTTGATATTCCATTATTTGAAGGACTAATAGAAGTAGATGTTGTAGATAAATGGTTGAATCTGCTCGAAGGGTATTTTTCGATCCACAGTTTTTTCAATAGGGAAAAGATCACTTTTGCACTCCTCAAGTTCGTTCCCCATGTTAAAGACTGGTGGGATAATTACTCTGAGAAAAGGGTCGTAGAGAAATATGCAATGTTTGTGGTGACCCCTACATGGGATCCTTTCGGGATGCCATTAAAGAACAATACTACCCTGTTGGAAGCTACAAGGACCAGTACATTAGATGGACCACCCTACGTCAAGAAAGGGACCAGACAATACCATATTTCACCAATAGAAAACTGGATAAATTAGAGGGGACACTTCCAATTTCATCGCAATTTCTAGATCTTCCGACTACGTCGTAATTTTCTATTGCATCAAAGGGAAACATGTATGTGACAATAAACCTAGAACAAACCATTCAATGTGTTGTTCATTTGGAATCCAGAATGTTAGTCGTCCTTCAATATCTTAAACCTTTGATCATAGTCCCATACTAATTCATTTACTATTTGTTTTATCTCCTTTAACTCCTAATGCATTGTGACTATGATTTAAGCTTCTGAAATTCTTTCAGAAAAGATTGTCTGACCTATGCCAATGTTCTTGTCTGGCCTATAGGTGTAGTATTATGGTATTTCATATACCATAATAATTTGTGGTCTCTGAAGGTTGTTGTCAGCTGTATAATCTTCATATCATCATCCTGGACACTCGTCACAGTCCATATCATATCACAAATGAACAGATGTTGTTCAGGATATTCTGACCCGACCCCTTGAAAGAGAGGCATCCTTAAGGTGGGATCTACCCCCGCCATCATATTTTGCATGGTATTATTTCCTGATACCACTAACTAATTCTAACTTGATGTACTACTTCCACTACCAACTATAATTGACAAAACTTATGATCTTACCTCAATTCTTGGTGACACACACAGAGTCATGGGTTCGGCATAGAGTCTGATCTAAGTGGGATCCTCTTCTACTGGATTGAGATGACAAATATTTTCTTCTGTGTGAAGACTCCCTTCGCTCTGGAATATTGCACCAATATCTCTTTCCTCGATCTCATTGTGTTTCCCTTCTCTCTCATCCATAGTCCTCTTCTTATTCGGTCTAAATCTCTTACCATTGCGCAATATTCCAATCTCTTCATTCGTCGCACACTCTTCTTCACTCGACATCTTCATCCCATATGTTCCTCATTCCTTTTATTCATCCCTCTCTTCGCTCAAATCATTCCCTAGTCATCCCCCAGTTCCCCTATGTGCGCAAAGGTGCTTAGCAATTAGATTCCACCGTCATAACCCTTTTATCGCACAACAACATCTTAATCCACGTAGATATTGACTTCAATTATCTTCCGCATTTTTCCCTGAACAATTCCCTCTCCACAACATTGTATGACTAAGTGCATTATATAGCAAATTCAGTAACGTAACCTCCCATCGCATTGTCCAACCAGTATTCAATTGCACGTGATGTCTTATTGCTTATTACAATAACTTGTTGAATCAATTCAAGAGTCCAATTCCTCGAAGCCGCAGTCCGATATCTTCTGGTTTATTCAATAAATCTATGGATCCACTCTGCTAACACATTCGGGAAATCAACAAAGAAAATTTCATGTAAAACTGTAAAGATATACCTTTGTAACCATTCTTCCACGTTGATCCTTGGATTATGATTCTGATCTACTGCAAACTTGATTTCCTTAGTATTCCACCACTCTATGATCTCCTCCTTAGTTGGCCTCCACATCCGCCTCATTCGTAGATCCTGATCTTGACAACATAACCATTTATTGGCGCGCAATGGGCAGACCTGGGGTTAATTATTAATAAACCAACAAAACCTTTAGACACTGGCCCTTTCGGCATCACCTGCGAGCAAGTGAAGTCTCACTTGAGGCATCTATAGGGGATGCATGAACCAAGTTTCTGCAGTGATGAGGGGAAGTGAGGCATTCAACATAACCATACTATGCATTATCCATTCATCTACTATATGCACAGTTTCCATTACTTAACCTTTAATTTTCATGCAATGTACCCTGTGCATGACATTACTCCACTTAAAATTCATTCTTTCATCGTTAACTTAAGTGTGCATGACCATAACAACATATAATAGTGGCATATTCAGAATACTAAGCATTCACCATCTTTGTGCAGTAGACACAAACAATAAACATATCTATACTAACCATCCATCATATGCATCAAAAACATAACACACAAAACCAACACATCAAGATACAAGGTTTTAACATGGTTCACCCCAAACTGGGCTATGTCCACAATGGTTGGCTTCTTATTTTATTCATTCACAATCTCCTTACAACTGCACACTACCCTTAAAAAAAGATATATCAGTTGACATTACCCAAACCTGACTAAGTCGTTCTACTACAGTGCGAGCCTAACTCCCGAAAACCTCAGTCATAATTCAAAACACCCAAACACTTAATCAATTCTTCACTCTTACATTTTTTTTCTCTCTCCTCTACCTAAAACTCATTACATATTTATAGTTTTCTAATAGGGATTAACATGTTACACCATGGTTACAAAGTGGAAAAATTGTCCCAAAACTTCCTAACTAACTCTAACTCTTGTTTCTTGTGTGTTGACTCCTGATAATGCGCTAGTAGTTGCTTTGCCAAAATGTTGCATGATCTGCTTCTATGTGATTCCCAAAACTTATCCAAAATAGCATGATCTGCTTCTATGTGATTCCTAAAACTTATCCAAAATAGCATGCTCTAACAAGATCCACTCATCTATGGACACTTTCTGCTAGGTAAACTTGGACTGGGATTGTTCACGCCATCCAAGGATCGTAAGGTGGCCGATCTAAACACCTTTTGGTTTAACAAGGCCTCTGGCAGAATAGTGCAGCAGCAAACCAAGTAACTCCTAGTTACCAAGAAAGCTCCCCTATCAGTGGTTACCAAAACCATTGTGACAGAGAATGCCAAGAAGGATCTGCTCTCAATTGTGTCTTCTAGGGTTTCCTTTGCCATGGCATCATAGCAGAACCTCAAGGACTTGATCTATGAGAACCAAGAAAAAGATAACAAGGTCATGGAGCTGGAAGAAGAAGTCAAACACAACAAAAGAGATAAGGATATCTTTAAAGAATTGAGAATATGCACCGAGAGAGTCAAGACATATCTTCATGATATGGCATCTAACATGTATGCAAATCTCTAAGTCTTCCAATAGTTGGTGACTCAAATTATGGCCCGGCATAGCACAGTACAATCCAAGAATGTAGAATTTGTCACCATTAGTGAAGGTCTGAATGAAATGCAGCACTAGATTGTTGAAATCCAAATGCCTCAACTGAGTTTCCTCACATATCATAATGGGAGAGAAAATTTTACTATGTTGTTCTCAATAATTGCCAGCAAGCCTGGGAGAATGTCGAAAAGGATATAAAGAATTCACTAGCAATTTATGCACAACTTCACAAGGCAACACACATTCTAACACACAAAGGACACCTGCCTCCGATTGAAGCACTTAGGAAGACAAGATGAGCTATGATTTGAAGAGGTCAAGTTGAACATGAGGCAAAGACAAATAGATGCTAGGGTCACGACTAGGGTAATAGTGAATCTAATGGAGGAGCATCTTGTGAAGCCACCAAGATGTAGAACATGATTCAAGATTTCATGGTCAACTTGACGAGAGATATGAAAAACCTCTCGCAAAATTCAGCAGCTCACAAAGCCACCCTAGAGATGGTTCTATTCTGTAGAGCTATCACCATTGCAGGATAGCATGAATCTTTGGAAGTTTACTTGGGAGACAAAGACAAATGAAGGGGTACATAACAACCAATATGAATATGTCCACAACCGCCTCCTATTTTTTCTTTTCCCAACTACTCTCAACTTTGTCTTATTATAACACATGTCTAAAATAATTGAGAGGGGAAGTTGAAGAGTCATGTAACTGCTTCTTGCATAATTCAAAAAAACCATGTAGGCAGTTACTAAAAATACTATAAGTAAAGCGAGAGACCCATTTTGAAAGGGCTCTTCAATGATCGTAAATTTTGGGAACTATTTTTTGAAGTAATGTTTTTTTTTTTACGAGAACGTTTAGCGGAATTATATTAAGGGTGGCAAAGCCACAAATCGGTTACAAATGGCAGGGCTGCACAGAGCTGCTGCCTACATAAAGATGAGATACAATGCTAAAATTGCCAGAATAACATAACCCCCAAACTCATTCAGAAGCCTGAAACTAAGCTTATTTAAAGCCCTGGCTTCTATACAAAATGCTAGGATGCTTGAAAACCAGAAGATCCTACAATCTGAGGTATTACAGATCAAGAAGTTATCTACTTTCCGGAATCTTCCCCCCATTCCATGTTTAACTTGGACAGCTTACTCTCCAGCTCACCAATTTTGTCCTCAAATTTCTCCTGAGGGATTTTCAACTCTTGATGAAGCTTGTCTAGTTCCTCAGAGAAGATGATTTTGACTGAGGTTAAGTCCTGCTCCAACTGTTCCATTCTCCTCCATGCTTCTGTATCAAGGTTCTCCAGAAAGTCGAGCTGAAACTGGAGCGACTGCTTCAATTTCTCCAGCGTGTCATCTAGTTGCTTCAAGCGTTCCTCTACTGAGAGATTTCGGCTGGAGCTCGCGGCCATTTCCTCTTCTCTTGCTCTTGTTCCTTTGAGAAAACTTCTGCTACTCTTATCGTTCTTGAAAGTGGACTTCTCCTGGGCTGAATCCGTGAGAAAATTTATGCAAGTTTCTCTTCCTGTAATCATTCTGTCAGCTATGCAAGCCCCAAGAGGTATGGGTGCAAGGTCGTGGCCTTCCCTTTGCATGTGGGTTGGTCTTCTGGTATCCCTCTACCCGATTCCCTCAATCGCGCGTACAGTCCCTGAGTCCTGGCGCTGTCTTTTCTTGTCCCGTCCTTGCACCCGGTCTTGGATATTTGTTGAGCGTGGGTTCATGTCATGGGAGATCCATTGTGGAGTGTTGGTCATTGACCATCGTTTGTCCTTGAGCCAACTCAATGCCTTTGTTTGCCTCTTCGTCCGCAGCTTGGTTTAGCTCTCTTAAAACATGAAAAACTTGGAACGAGTCAAGTCCCCTGAGGAGCAAGCGAATTCTAGCCAACAAGTTATTAAGTTTTGCATTTTGTGTTTCTTTTGAGAGAGCTATAGCTCGGATTAGTAGACGAGAGTCCCCGATGATGACTAAGTCTCGGATTCCATTGCTTTGAGAGTGGCACAAACCTTGCCAGAGTGCCATTGCTTCTGCCTGGTTATTGGAGGCAATGCCCAGACCAAACGCATATCGCACCATAATTTCTACATTTGGCTTTTCTATTATACCTCCTCCACCTGCTTGGCATGGGTTGCCCTTTGAGGCACCGTCAAAAGAGAGGATATAGCAGTCCCTTTTGCTTTTCCATTTGTCGAAGTCACCTTTTTCTTTCTTGATTTCCCATTGTTCCGGGGAAGTGAAGGAGGCTTTGTCCCCAATTTCCTTTTGGATTGGGAATTGATCACTCCAGAGCTCTTCTTGCTCTTCCATCTTCCTGCTGTGAGTAGGAAGCCTTTGGGTGCTAGCCCATTCGCTAAAGAGAGACCTGATCCTGGTGCTCACTAAGGGGGCCCTCCTTTCCTTTTCTCGGAAAATTCTGCTATTTCTCTCCAACCATAGCCCCCAGAGGATGAATCTTGGGATTGCTTGCCAAAGCCTTGAGGCAACGCTTTGCTTCTTTTGACGGAACGGGAAAAGATTGGGCCAGTCAAGGAGAAGGGAAAGGATATCTTGAGGGAGGAGGAGGTCTGTTTGCAAACCTACAACCAGCTTCCAAACTTCTTTTGAAAAGTTACAGTTGAGTAGAAGGTGAATAGATGTTTCCTCAGCTTGCTGACAGAGGGGGCACCTGAAGGGGCCAGCCCAACCTTTCTTTTGGAGGTTTTCCCATGTCTGTATGTTGTCGTGGCTTAGTGTCCAGAGAAACAGGTCAATCTTGGGTATGGTTTTTAAGCTCCAGTTGGATTTCCATAACATTGGGTTGGGTGGCACGTGAGGGAGGCTTAGAAGGGTAGAATATCCCAGCGAGGTTGAATAAGGTTTAGCATTTCTTCCCCAACCTCTCTTGTCTCTCCCTCTTTTCCTTAGTGGGGCTTTCCCCTGCAGGCTGAGCTTTAGGGAACCCCAGTCAGAATCTAAGTCCATAGGCAGATTGCTCATTGCCCAGCCTTGCCACTGTTTGTGCCTTCCTGTCCCCCAGGCAGAAATGTCGAATAGCGTCCTCAGATTTTTCCCATCCATCCAGGTTTTCAGACGTTGGAGATTCTGATTCAATTCCAGAGGTGGGTCATCGAGTATGGAGTCTTCCCAAATTTTAATTTGTTTCTCGTTTCCCGGCACCCAGGTCAGGTGGGAAGTGAAGTGATCGATGGCCTTCCGGCAGAGAGTGAAGATTGGAGACCCCGTGTGTTCACTTGAGAGGTGTTCCACGCATCTTCTCCTTGGACCTCTGAAATATTTTTTCCACAAGGCTTCCTTGCACCACGATGTTTTGCCACTGACGATGTGCCATAACAATTTTTCTCCAAGAGAAAGGTTATGCACTTTAGCATTTTTGAGGCTTAGCCCTCCCTCCATAAGGGGTTTCGAAACGTTGTCCCAGTTTATGAGGTGGGGTCGCTTGTTTGTCTGCTTGCCCCCTTCCCATAAAAACCGCCTTTGCAAAGCTTCCATTTGTTTGATTGTGGTGCCAAGAGCTAGTAGAAGTGAATTTTGATAAATGGGCACACTTGCTAGGAAAGATTTGATGAGTATTATCCTCCCTGCTAAACTTAGCCAGTTTGCGCCCCAAGAGGAGATTTTGTTCTTTAGTTTGTCTAGGAGGTGGCTCCAGCTGGAAGTCCTTGGGTTCGTCTTGGAGATAGGGACGCCCAAGTAGGTGAAAGTTTCCCAATTTGTATGCCCTTCCATGCCCAAGATTCTGGATATTTCCCTCATCTCATTGGGTGTAATATTCCAACTGTAAATTTTACTTTTTGACTGGCTTATCTCACTTCCTGACACTACAGCATAGGCATCCAGCTCCTCTTTGTATCTTTTTGCTACTAGACAGCTTGCCCCTCCCAGAAGCAATGTATCATCTGCAAATTGCGCATGGTTGATTTCTTTCACACCTTGGACTATCTGTAAACCTTTGAGGTTGTTGCAGGTTCTGGCGTTCTCTAGTTGGTAGCTTAGGACTGAGGCCTGGATTGCGTATAGCAAGGGCGATAGGGGACAGCCCTGACGTAAACCTTTGGACGCCTTGAAAAAACTAGTCACTCTCCCGTTTACCATGGGGGCTATCCATGGCGAACCTATACAAGCTCTTATCCAATTCACAAAGGATTCATCAAATCCAAACTTCTTCATTACTTCAAATAGGAAATTATGATTAACTCTGTCAAAAGCATTTTCCAGATCGAGTTTGATAATCATACCTTTGTCCTTCCTGCAAAGGCTTGAATGAAGAGATTCTTGGACTAGGATTATATTGTCAGCAATTTGCCTTCCTTTGATGAATCCTCCTTAGTTCTCTAGCACTATGGATGGGAGGATGTTCTTCAGCCTGTTTGCAATTACCTTAGTGAGAATTTTGTAGCTCGTGTTACATAGGGATATCGGTCTAAAGCAGCTGAATTTGAGCACTCCCTTCTCCTTGGGAATGAGTGCCAGGAAGGTTGAGTTGGTGCCTCCTCCCAGCTTACTGCTCGCCTGTGATTTCTTTATCATTTTAGTGAGGTCAGACTTTATGATTTCCCAGCAATGCTGGAAAAATCTTGCTGTAAATCCATCCGGTCCAGGAGCTTTGTCCGGGTGCATTTGATCAAGTGCCTCTTTAATTTCTTGCTGCGTGACTTCCTCCAGAAGTTTGCAATTGATGTCATATTTTATTAGTGTTGGAACAACCGAAAGAGGGTACGTTTGAGGAGTTATGCTTGCCCTTCCATTTTCTGTATAGAGAGTTTTGAAGGTCTCAAAGGCTGCCTTTCTGATGTCCTCCGGTTCAGAAATTGTAGTGTTTTGGATTTGGATTTTTGTCACAGCCTTGAAGAGCTTCCTTGCTTCCGCTTGCTTATGGAAGTAACTTGTATTTTTGTCCCCTTCTTTCAACCAGAGGCTTCGAGACTTCTGCCTCCAGTAACTTTCCTCGTCTCTACAAGATTTGTGCCAATGGTTTTGAAGTTGCTCTTCCATGAGAATGTCCTGTTGTGTGATCTCCTTGTTTTCCAGAGCGAGCTAGTGGTTTTCTAGCTGCCTTTGAGCTTCTAGACGCAGGGTTATAGGGTCGATTTGTTTTTTTGCCCAGCCTTTTAGCTCAACCTTGAGACGCCTCAACTTTTCTTCCCAGACATAAAACGCAGATCCTTTAATTTTGCTGGTCCAAACCTTGGAGACTTTGCTTCAGAAGTCCTTGTCCTATATCCATGCGGGGTTAAATATGAAGGGAATGGGCCCTTGGCCTTGCTCTTTTTTAATCTCCAGGCTGATTGGCTTATGATTAGAGGTATTGTTAGGGAGGATTTCTGAGGAGGATGTGAGTCCTAATGTCAGAAATGAACTCTGTACTAGAAATCTGTCCAGGTGGGCTGCTATGTGTCCTGGGCCTACCCTTTTGTTGGTCCAGGTGTAGTGCCCTCTTAAGGGTTTAATGTCCATTAAATCCCATGCTGAGATCAGGTCCTCCACCCGCTCTCAGGCTGGGTCCCTTACAATGGACCCCCCTCGCTTTTCTTCTGTTGCTAAGGTTACATTTAAGTCACCCCCTAGGATTATATTTTCCAGTTCATTCTCTATTAGATAGTCTTGAATAGATTGCCAGCAAATTATTTTTTCATCAATATGCTGAGGGGACATAAATATTAAAGAGACTTATAGTTTGTCCGGATTCCTTATGGAGCAGTCGAGTGCATATCCAGTGCATGCAAAGGTCGGAGCGGATTAGTTCTAATTTGGAGACGTTCCACATGGTGCAGAGCCCTCCTGAAGCGCCCCTAGCTTTGTCAGCTACACCCTCGCTGCTTCTCCATACGTTTTTTAAGACTTTTAATGAATCTTGTTGACTCATTTTGGTTTCCTGGATGAGTAGGATGTCCGTTCTTGTTGTTTTTATTAAATCCCTAATAGCGTCTTCCTTCTTCCTGTTGTCGAGACCCCTACAGTTCCAGGATGTGAATCTCATTGATTATTTTGTGGGGGAGAGTGGCCTCTTTGGGAGGCCTTTGTCTGCTTCCTTGTTTGTCTTACATCGATTATTTGCTTGAGGGTTGGCTGGGCTCCTTTAAGGATGTTCTTGTACGTTTCCTTTTCCCTTTCCGCCTTTTTGGACTTCCTCCCTCTGCCAGGTCGTTTTGGGGTGTCCCAAGCTTCACTTGTCCCCTCTGTTTCACTCCCTGATGAGATCTCTCCCTCTTCAGTGCCTTGATCCACTCCATTCCTTGGGGGAGGGATTTCTCCTTCCTCAGTGCCTTGAATCCCCCCATTCTCCGCACCTCCTATTGCTTTTGAGGTTCCTTCGACTTCCTGGTTTTGGGCGTCTCTGCCTTCTTCACCTTGGCTGGTGTTGCTTGAGGGTGCTACTTCCCCTTCATTTCCCAACTCTTTGAAACTGTTTGTCGTGCCCTGGATCCCTGGATTGCTTTGGGCAGGCGTTGGGTTGTCTCTTCATGGGCCGTTGGGTTTCGCTCTTCCTTTCCGGGGTTGCTGCCAACCCTCCTCCCTTTCTTTCTCTTGCAGGGCCTTGGGGCAGTTCCTCTGGAAGTGACTGTACTCGTGACATCCTCTACATTTAAACGGTAGCTATTCATAGTCTAGTTTTTGCAGGTGGTGCCATTCCCCCACCTTCAGTTTTACTACTTCCGGCAACCCTACTTCCAAGTCTACTTCAACGCAGATTCTGGCACAAGAGTATTGGTCTTTTGGGTCAGCTTTATCAATGTAATGGCCTAGCCCATTCCCGATCGCTTGCAACGACGAGGATTTCCAGCAGTGGATTGGGAGGTTTGGGAGTGTGACCCAGACCGGGACGTCTTTTGGTACTTCCAAGGCTGGATCGAAGTTTGGAGTCCAACGATTCAGATAAAGACCTTGTGCACCCATGAAGTATGGCCCGTTCCTGAAGATTAAGTCCCGGTCCTCCTGGGAAATGAACTCGAAGATGAAATAGCCCCTTCCAACGGCATAGCAGGTCACACTATTCTATATTAGCGGCCTCCAGTTTCTTTGTATCCAGTTGTCTGTTGTCCTGGTTGAGGGCCAAAACCCCATGAACTGACCTACTAATCCTCGCTCTGATAGGGAGATTGCTACTTTCATTGGTTGTTCCGGGGGGAGATTGATTTCTGGTATGTCCTCCAGTCTTCTCACAAAGCTCGATGGTTCACCTTGGGCCGCCTTCTTCGTGCAAGTTATGACCAGTTTTCTGAAAGACGCAGAGGGGGAAGGAGGGGGCGGCGACTCCCCTCCGTCCTGACTCGACATGGTAGCGACCGAACCCTATCAGCGCAAACCCTAACCAGATTTCCTCCGCGTGATTGTCATCGGGATTGAATTACTTTGTTAAAAAGATCAAAGGTGAGTGGGCTTGGCCCGGAAACGGTTAAACTCTCACGGCGAGCCACGCCCTCGCTCGGGATTGAGCACAGGACCTGTCCGTCTTAACGAGAGCGACCTTACCACTACGCCGCCTCCACTGACCTTTTGAAGTAATGTTGAGAAGCCCTCAAGGCCAATTTTTTTATAGAGAAATGCTTTTGTTGATAGTTAGTTTGCTCCAAACTTCTTCAAGTAATATGCTATGTTGTTTATGAATGTTGTAAGAACTTTTGTTTCACTTATATACTTTTCTCATGTGAACAAATATTTCTTGTAGTTTGGTATTTTCTCTCTTATTAATTATCCTGAGATGATGAGAAATTTATGTATGTGATTTCATAGCTTAGATTAATCTTACTGTGTTATCTAACTCTCTTGCTTCTTAACAACTAGTCGGAAGAATTTATTGTTGGGATTATTGACATTTCTAGCAACTTATTATTTACTATAGTCGCTCCTAGCTAGGATAGGGTAGAGTAGATTTTTATTTTTGCAAGTAGTTAGTTTAATTTTCATCCCCTTTTCATTCAAAACCATTCATTCATCCCCCCAACCTAGTAATGGCAATCAGGTCAAAATTTGGATGGGTCTCCTAATCCAAACGGTGCATAGTCTAATTGGGATCCTGCACCAAGGAGTATCCCTATCTGTTGAAGGGAATTTTTCCCGTGTCAACAGAATTGGCACTAAAAGGAGGGTCTGAATTGTATGGATAGCGGTAATATTCAATTCTCGCATGGTCATTCCTATGATAACATTCCCATTGAACAACAACCGCCACAACTTTTTCCTGAGCATGAAGCTACCTTCAAAGATTCTAACCTTGCATTCGAAAGTCCTACTGCTGGAATTCCTAAAACCAATCATGAGGCTTGGTACATTTTCCATGACGTTGAGTTTATTGAAACTTGGCGAATTAGCCATTCTTTCGTCAAGTTACTTGGTCGCTTATCTGTAGCTTTAGTGCTACCCAGGAGGATATCTACCCGTGCATCAATCCAATGTTCTTGTTGACTCTGTTGAGGACTTGGTTGAGGCTGCCTTGCAAGAAATATATTTGCCTTTGGGCCAAACACCTCCTACACCCCCAGGTCCTACCCCTCCCGGTTCTGAACATCGCTCTAAAGGTGAACACTCAGACTCCAATGAAAACATGGATAGAAACCAAAAAATTATCCCAACGTGGATGTCTCAAGGAGCCTTAAACTTACCTGGACTAATGCATGAATTACCCAAACGTCCAAAGAGGCTTCTTCCAGAGTTTAATCCGGACAAAGCATGCTCACCAAAAGATCACATCAAGAATTTTTATTTGACCATCCGACTCCTTGATGTCTGACATGAGGATGTGGTCTGTAGTATTTTCCCTTACGCCTTCGAGAATAAGGCGTCCACATAGTATTATAATCTCTTGGTCGGATCCATAACAAGTTGGGATAGTTTCGAGAAAGTTTCCTCAGCAAGTTCGGAGATGAGAAAACTCCCACTATGTTGTTAAAAGAACTAGTAGCTCTTAAAATGGAGAAGAAAGAGAATGTAAAGGATTTCAATCAACATTTTACTACCATCCTGAACAAGTTTCATGTTGAGTCTACCTCTATTGAAGCTTTAATAGTAGAATATTATACTTTGTCATTACACCCGTCCATAGGCATGTTTGTCAAAATATTTGGCATTCCCACTTTAGCATTGAACTTTGAAGAAGCCAAGGAGGTTGAAAAGGAGTTGCTCTCTTTGGGTAGTTATCCTACATTCGAGGAAACTAAGTCAGTCAGAAAGAATCCTCTACTCTTGACCAAGCCTCACAAAAAGGAAACCAAGGACTTAGATAGCATAGTCAAGATGGTTAAAAAGATGTCCAATGAAGTGGTAGATCTCAACAAAAGTGATGGAAAAGGATCGTCCAAATAGAAACCTTTATCTTTGTTCTTTAAAAAGACTAATAACCCACCTAAACCACCAGAGACCCCTGGTATTACATTAAATATTGATTATTTTGGCATGGACATTTTATATTCCTATCACCAAATGAACCATTCTGAAAAGACCTATCCTCAATGGATTAATTCCATGACCCGGGTCATCAATCAATTGTTAGATCATCAAGAATTTGTCGATGACCAAACCAAAGAAACTAAAAAGAAAGAAGCCAATGATGACAAGGAAACCACAGAAGAATCAATCATGTTTTTGTGAGACTGGTGTTTAGACTTGTTGGCGCAAGATTGATAGACCAGGGTCCTTCTCAGGTTACCAACAAAAGGTACCGTGTAGTCTAGAGTGCTGGCATTTTCATCTCCTCGGAAGAGAAGAATTATCACCCGAAGCGCGGCTAAGCAAAAGGATAGGGAAGGGAAAGGAGAAGACTTAGGTGGGTTCACAGAACCTTCAAGATTCATCAGGATCTTGTGCAAGACATCTAACTACGGAGTAGATTGGAACTCATACGCTTAGGAATTGAAACTACTTAGGTTGTTAAAAGCATTCATGTACAGAAACATCATGTGGAACTTATGAAACATAAAGAAGTATTGCAAAGACACATTGCAGAAGTATAAACATGGAATGACACAACATATTTTGAAATTGTGGATCTTCATATATTATCTTCATATCTTTCTTAGTTACAACCTCAGATATACAAATTAGTTCTCTGTTACAGACTCCTGGCTCTGGACCCATGTCGTAGAGCTCTAATTCCCAAAATGGTGTACAGATTACATTACATAACTCAAAACCCAATTTCTCAATAATAGACAACAACAATTATGACACCAACCAAATTTACAATTATGACCAAACCTAACAACAAGGGGAGAACCCTTTTACAGTCGTGTTCATCCCATATATATAATCTAAGTAGGGTCTTATGGGTTTGTCTTGCACGCTTTCTTGTTCTGTTGCAACTGCTTTTGCTTTGCTGGTGTTGCGTTGTCCTTTTTGCAACTAATTTCAATTACTTCTCCTTGCTCTGTTGCCCATATTATTTTGTAGGTTGTGCAACTCGTACTAGGACAAAACTGGGACTGTAGTCCTTCTTGTGCAACTTCTTGTCCAAAAACGAAGGGCCCAACAAGACTCTGACGACAAGAAGGTTGAATAAATTTCTGTAAGAGTCCAAAAAGATGCTCCCAAGGATTATAATTTGTGTAGCAAAGGGGTAGTGACCAACACCCCTCTGCCCTCAAAAACTATCCTTGCACCTAGAAAGATCATTCCTCCTACGACTACACAAAATCCAAGTAATCTTACACAGGTCAATAGTAACCCTAGTACTTCGCAGGCAAACAAAACCCCGAACAAATATGAAAGTCAAACCTTAAAATACAACGTTATTGAGGATCTAAAGAAAACTAAAACGAATATCTCTCTCTATGACATATGTGCGCTCCCTCAACAAAGAGGCCTCATTCTTGACACGTTAAAACCCACTAACTCGTAGAAAAATACTATTGTTGTAGTGGAAAACACTCCCAAAGTTGTTGAAACTAAAATAGAAGAAAAAACTAAAATGAAGTCTACTTTGAACACAACTAGTATAGGGTCACACTCTAGATCCCAAGTCCCACCTTTCCTCCTCACGTTTTAAATTTTCAATTTCAATGTGCACAATTTCTTAGCGAACTCTGGCACTTCTTCGAATGTGATGCCTTACTCATTTTGTCAAAATATAAACGTTGTCTCGTAGAAAAGCACGACCAAGATTATCCAATTAGACAGATCAGATGTTAAAGTAATGGGTAAAATCAAAGATGTCATGATTAGATTATCTTCTAACCCTAGAGTACATCAGGTTATTGATATCATTGTAGTAAATATTACAAAAGATTATGGTTTATTGATGAGCAAGAACTGGTCAGCGAAACTATAGGGCTACTTCTCCATAGACTAGACTCATCTATGGCTACTATACAAGGGAATAACAAACCAAATTAGAGTGGACAACGAATCCCACATTAAACACATTGTAACTGAACTTGAAGGTAAGAACGAACCTATTAGTTTTGCTCACACATCATTGGGAAATTGTTTTTTAGAAGTTGACCATGGTTGCTATACAACGTAGCCATCTTCGCTCCAAATATACAAACTGTTTGAACTCCTTCATTGCACTCAGACTGAAGCAAATGACTGTAACATAGTAGAAGTATATAGTTTATGTTTTACTAACTCAATTTTAGGCACTGACATTTGGATGTTGTTCTTTGATGGCTCCAGATCAAAAGAAGGAGCTAGGGCAGGTTGTCTACTCATTGATCCTAAAAAACACAAAACTCTAATATCATGCGGCATGGAATTTGAATGCACCAACAAAACAATTGAATATGAAGCCTCATTCCAAGGTTTGAAAAAGGCTATTATCTCAAGGTAAAATGCCTAAGATTTTTTGGTGATTCAGAAATAATCGTCAGGTAGGTAAGGAAATCTATAAACTTCATGTCCCCTCATCTAAAAAGCTTCCTAAAAGAGGTATGGAATCTGATGAATTATTTTGATGCTTTTAACATTACTACCATACCTTGTTCTCAGAATGATGTTGTTGATACTTTGGCTAATCTGCATCCAGATTCACTCCTCTGAATAATGGTTTTACTGTCGAAATTATTTTCAGGTCTTCTGAACCCGATAACATCACCAACTGAAGGGTGTTCAAAAATGACTCTCAACTGATAGACTTCCTTACCAGTGCAAATGTGTTCCAGAATTATGTGATAGACGACGAAGTGCACTAGTAGAATCTACAAGATTACTGGGATGAGGCGAATAAGATCAAGAGTAACTACATCCCAATGAATGTATTCTCACTTGAAAAGATTTTCGATTTGTAGTCCATATTCAAAACAAAAACTAATCCAAAGACAAATAGCTCAACTATGATGCATGCCTTGGTAAATCTAGGCACTCCAAAATAGTCGGAGTTTATTAACTTGGGCACTTACTATTTGAAAGTAGAAAAACATACTTTCACACAGTTGTTCAAGAAGTATCGAGATGTGTTCCAATGGACCTACAAAGATATGAAAACATATGACACTCACATCATTCAACACATCATTCCCATCAAAGAGGGTGCCAAACCTTTTCAACATAAACTCAAAAAAATACATCCTACTCTTGAGTCGTTGATCCAAAAGGAGTTGAAAAAGTTGTTAGACACCCGGATTATATTCAAAGTTTGACATTCTACCTGGTTGTCAAATCTAGTTCTGGTGAGAAAGAAGTCCAAGGAGATTAGATTGTGTGTAGATTTTAGAAATATAAATTGAGCCTATGACAAAGATCACTACCTTGTTCCCCCTATGGAGTAGATACTCCAGCTCATCTCTAGTTTATAGATGTTTTTTTTCTATTAGACAGGTTTTCTGGATACAAATAGGTTCTCATGGCAGAACCCGACCGACTAAAGACCACTTTTAGAACTAAGTGGGGAACATTCACATATCGAAGGATGCCCTTTGGCTTGGTCAACACAGGTGAAACTTTCCAAAGGGAAATGGACATAACATTTAAAGGTTTGGTCGGTCAAAGTGTGGTTATCTACCTCGATGATGTCACAGTGTATTCCAAGAAAAGATTCAATCACCCACACCACCTGAAACAGATTTTTGAAAGATGGAGAAAGTATGGTATCTTTGTTGTTTCAGAAGGAAAACTATTGGGGAACAACATTTCTAAAGATGGGATCTTTGTCGACCCAGAATGCACTAAAGAAATCATGTAGATCCCATTCCCAAACAACAAGAAATCAATGCAGCCATTTTTTGGAAAGATAAATTTCGTACAAAGATTAGTGTTCGACTTTGTCGAGATAATTAAACCCCTTCAACATATAATAAAAAAAGGATGCACAATTCAAATGGACATCTTTTGAAAAGGAGGCTTTTGAGAAAGTTAATGGTTCCACAGTGACAACCCATGCACTTAAAATTTTGAACTTCTCCAAAGATTCCTTGTTGTATACATTTGCTTTGGATCATTCTCTTGCAGCAACACTCACCCAAAAGGATCAACAAGGGAATGAATGTCCCATAGCATTCATAAACTGAACTATGCACCAATGGAAAATAAAGCTTTTGTTGTTCACAAATACATCAAGCAGTCCAAGAGTTACATATTAAAGAATCATACCAAGGTAATCGTTCCTCACCTAGCCATAAGATCTTTATTTGTACAAAAGGAGTTGGGCGAAAGATGAGGAAATTGGATGACGACCTCGCAAGAATAGGAGCTAGAATTCAAGCCCATAACCATAGTCAAAGGTCAAGGCCTTTGCAAGTTAGCAACTGAGGCCATGGATTAAAAAAATCAGAAGGAAGAAGGCTGGAAAGAAGAACCAATATTTTGCGCACAACAACCTCATTATGTACCAACACTAGTGAATTCATGGTACACCGATCTCAAGCAATATCTACAACATGCCACCTCTCTCGAGCACCTCAATGCTAAGAAGAAAAGAGCTGAGATTGAAATCTGCATAATACCAGTTAGTTCACGATATCCTTTTCAGAAGGAACTATGACGAAGTTCTCTCCATATGCCTGGAGAAACAAGATGTTGACAAAGTCCTCCAGGAACTTCATGACAGACTAGTCAGAGATATTTCACAGGAGAGACTACAACTCACAAAATTTTGATCATTGGATACTATTGGCGTATGATATTCAAATACACTCATGCTTACTCCTGCGGTTGTGATATTTTTCAGAAATCCGCTGGAAGAGAAAGTAGGTCTATTGTTCCACTCCAACCTGTTGCAGTCAAAGAACCATTTGAACAATGGGGTTTCAACATCATTGTGAGATCAAACCTCATTCATCCAGGAAACATAGGTATATTCTCATAACCATTGATTATTTCATGCATTGGACTGAAGTCGTACTGCTAACTAAGGTAAACGAAGAAGTGGTGATTAATTTTTTGGAACAACACATTATTACCAGGTTTGGAGTACCCACCATCCTTGTTTTTTATAATGCTAATTATTTCTCGTCATTGAAATTAACTAAGTTTGCTTTATAAAAGGGAATTATTCTGAAATATGCATCTAACTATTACCCCCAAGTAAATGGCATAGTTGAATCTACCAATAAGAACCTAATTTGTATCCTAAAGCAAAATGTAGTAGATCAACAAAGAAATTGTCATAACGCTCTACACAATGCTCTCTGGGGAGACAAGGTCACTCAAAAAGCATATGTAGGGACCTCTCCATACATTCTCATTTACAGGAAGGAATCCATCCTCCCCTTGAACATATTCCTACCTTCCCTTCAACTAACATAGCAGTCACGTGGGAGGGAATGTCCCACCATCAAAAAATGAATAGACACCTCGATTAAATTAGAAGAAGACCAAGCCAGAGCCAAAACAAAAATTGATGCTCACCAACAGACCATAAAACAATGATTTGATAAGAAGTATTTTGGTGAAAAGGATTTTTAGGTTGGTGACCTTGTTCTAAAATGGGACAATCCACATGAGGACAAAGGGGAAGACTCTGAATTTCAACAATTGTGGTTGGGTCCTTCCACAATTAAGGAACAGATTGGCCTAGGCACTTACATACTGCAAAACCTTGAAGTGAATGTGGATCTCCTCCCCATTAATGGTCAAATTCTCAAACACTACATCATATAACCTTTCAAGGCAACTCTCTTGTACATAAATAAAGGAGTCAGTTCTCCCATCTTTTTTTATCTTTTAGTTTATTTTTGTTTTTGTTTTTGCATGTTTGTTTCTCCCTTATACTTTTCATTTTCACGCTTTTGATTTTTTTATTATAGTTCCTTCTCTCTCTCTCTCTCTCAATATTGTTTCCTACTAATATATCCCAGGATATTTGGTGTTACGAATATTAACATTGATCACGAGTGTGGCACACTAGTACCCAAAAGCTTGAAAAAATGCATTTTGCTTCTAGGCATAACTTTATCTACTCTCTAGATCATTATTGTGCATGGATCAAAGTTAGATTATGTAGAGGAACATGATCAAGTAATGAATGTGTCTTTCATTCTTAAATTTGTGACATGAATGATCTAGTGGTCATACCCAAGAGTAGGATCTATACTTTGTGTGAAATTAATAAGCCAGGGCCATCTTTTGAGAGGCACATGTAATACACGAGGCCTCACTTTCACAGGCATCATCCCTCGTGCCTTTAAAGGAAAAATGGAATCCCCCATCCACCTCTCTCTAGAAATCAAGATAAATTATTTGATAAAGGTAAAGGCTTGGGGAAAGGCATTTCAGCTCATGTGGGACATGCAAGTATCTTCGTCGAGGCTTTGGATGCTCATTAGAAGTAGAGCAAGGCTTGTGACATTGGGGTGACTTTGTCGAGGCTATGGACACTCGCCGACAATGGAGAAACACCAGAGAAATGTGAAATCAACTTGCATTTTCAACATTCCTCATGCATCATTACCTTACAGTACCTCACTTCCCTCCCCCCCAAATATGTTCCAACTTAAAATGATATTGTTGTGATTAACCAACTCTAGGAATGGCCATAAGCTCTTTCCTGTCATATTCTAATATTTCTCATCAGAACATATACTTTGAAATAAGTGGGACCTTCTCATTCTTCATTTGAGTTATGCATGGTAAGTTTTGTTGTTCCTCAAGTCTGGTTGTTTGGACGTTTTATGTAGAAATTCATATCTTCGCCTATTGTGTCGCCAATTGTTGTGTCAGCACCAACAACTTCCCTTTTTCTTGTTTCTCATAGAGTCAATTTTTTCCCAAGAAATAAAGACCCTCCTTTTACTGTCTCTAGACCATTTTATCTTGTGGTGGAATCTAAGTTGTCCTTATGGCCTTTGATTGAGCTTCTCCCAAACTTTTCACTTAAATTTTCTAACCTTCCAAACTCACTGACTTAGGCTATATCTAAGAAGAAAAAGTTTCCCTCGTTGATACAACCAGTGTCAGTGAGTTAAAAGTTTTCTTGCCAGGACTGGACCAATACTTAGAAAAAATTTCAAATCGATCCTTTTGTGTATCGACGTCAATACACTAGAAATGTTTACCTTTCTATCGTCGGTACATGAGAATGGGAGCAACACTTGGAGTTTTTGATGAATTCTTCTCTACGTGTTGGTGTCAATAAAATTTTTTAACCTTTTTCTGTCGACACGTCGACATCCATCCTTTCATCACCACCAATACACGAGAATGACAACACAATAATTTTCAAAAAACATTCTTTCATGTATCAACAATGATGACGATACATGAAGGGCCAACACTTAACAACCTTTCGAACCTTGCACTTATTGACACCAATTATTTGATGTTCGTTGATACATTGACATTCATCAACCTTTCCACGTCGATACACGAAACATAGCACCAACACCAAACCTCTTTATGTCACCGATACTGAAATATTTTCACCGATACTAAAATATTTGCATTGTTTCTCGTGCCAAGGGCACGAAAAATGTTATAAAGCCCTGTCAAGCTTGGTTTTTCGCTATTATCCACTAAGAGCACCAAGAGCATAAGTAGACTTGAGCAAAGCCTTCAACAAATCACCTTCCCTCTCTCCCACATGTTAGCCGCACTCCTACAGGTAGGTGACTTGCATTGTCTCCATGAGCACTGGGGGAGGACGGGTCGGCCCTAAATATGTCATACTTCACATTTTCCCTGCCTCCCAACCTTTCGACCCTATCATCAGAATCCTTCATGCCCTAACCTCTCTTCCTTGTAGACATGCCCTTATCGGGTTCCTAGTGGTTTGGGGTTCTCTTCAAAGGCTATGTGCCCTAACCCTAACCAACACGCGCACCTTCACAACCTATCCCTCTGCCTTCACAAGACTCTTCCTCTACATTGCTCCCTAACCAAAACCTCCACCATAATCTTTTTTTGTTTAAGGGTGCCAAAGATTAGTGGTGTTCCTTTCCCTTTTCTAAAACAACCCACTAAATGTGGAAAAGGGTCGGACCATAATTAGCCTCAAATTTAAACAAGTTTCCCTTTTTCAACGTCAATCATAAGATTAACACTCATATAGTCCTTTCCATGTTGGTGATGATTACAAATTTTACGCCGATACACTCTTCTCCATTTCGGCACCAATCACAAGGTTAACGTCGATACCAAACCTTCCCCTAAGAGGTAGAAGATGGCTTTGATCTCAAGACATTTAAAAATGTCAAAAAAATCAAGTTGTACAAGGTGGCAGCACACACAACAATTTTTCCCTGCGTAGAGGCCATTTTGTGGATAGTAAAGCATGTGGACTTGGAGACCAAATATATTCTCAATTCCAGAGAGGACTTGGAGACCAAATATATTCTCAATTCCATAGAGCACCCGATAAAATCCTTCGAAGCTTCAACAATCGCTTCTTGTTATCACCTGGAGAACGAGGATAGATCACTAGATGAGAAGCTTATACTGAAGTTAATGGTTAAGTTGAAGGATCTTTTAAAGGTATGAAAAAAAACAAAACAAAAAACATTCAAATTGAGGCCCTCAAGTGAATATCCCACCAACTTGTTGAAAATGCCATAACAATATGCGATGGCAATGTTGTGCATATTATATGGGGAGCTCGATGCTTCAAGATTCTTGATAACCTGGGTGCCTCTTATTTACTATATTTCAAATGTCGGGTCGACCTGCTACTGGGCCGACATTCTATTATCATCCCTGGAAAAATCTCTTAGAACAACCAAGGAAATAGTGCATGGGAAATTCCCAAGTTTCCACATGTCCTCGTATCTCCTGAACATGGTTTGCATCCATCACACATATCCTAAAATGGGATGGGCCTGGCAGCCTGTGATCCTCCGATTCAAATTTACTGCAAGGTGTTGTGGGAGCACAAGTATCGAATGAAATACCACAAAATTCGTGACCACTTCCTGGCACATATGTATCAACTTACATTCGACTCGCCTACACCTTGCATGACAAATAAAGTACATGTGATAGTCAAGATAATAGGAGACCGATACCTCCTAGAGTACATAACTTACTTGAGGATATATAAAGCCACCAAAGCTCCTCATTTGCTCCCAAAATTCATTCTGGATATGCTGTGTTACAAGAAATTGCTTACCAGACTGTGGTACATGGAGTTGGCACAACTCTCTACATAGGTAAGAAGGATATATGGCCTATGCTATCACTATGGGTCAGGTCATACTCCTTCGAAGACGTCAAGGAGGCCCAGGACGAAGTGGACATATTGACATGTTTCCACTTCGAACAAGAAATATTCTGGAGGCATGATCCTCTAAACATAGTCAAAGATCACTGCATCAACCACATATACAGGTGGGAATACAAAAATGATGTTTGGGAAGAAGAAGAAATCCATTATTGGCAAGGACATACCGCGATGTCATATTCAAGTGAAGGGGAAACCTACTGGGTAGCGTTTTAGATGAAAAAAGAGTCTGAGAAGCCCAGAAAAGGCTAAGGAAGAAGCAACAACCATGATGAAAAACACAACTACAAAAGCAACAACAACAACAACAGAGGAAGAAAGATAAAGTAAAGGAGTTGAAGCCATTAAAGCAAAAGAAAAAAAGAGAAGAAAAGAAGAGGAGGATGAGTGAAGAAAACAAAAGGAAGCTCAAGATGCAGTAGCATCCAAGTTAGCAACAAAACAACAAAAGAAAAAGGTTCAAAATAAAAAGGAAGATGTAGTTGAGCAGAAGCGAAAAGAAGAAGAAGTTGCAACCAAGGTAGTGGTTGAGGCGAAAGCAACAAAAGACACTGAAGCAAAGGCAAAAGCAGTTGCAGAAAAGAGGGCAGCCAAAGAAGCAACAACAAAGGCGACGGAGGAGGAACAAAGGAAGCAAGATGAAGAAGTAATAAATAATGATGCTTCCCCCATGAACATGGACTTCCTGGGGACATCGACTAAATCCCCACTCATCGGTGGACACTTTCCGCTGGTTGAACTTGGATTGTCACTGTTCATTCCCTCCAAGGCTCACATGGTGGCTAATCTAAACACCTTCTGGTTTGACAAGGCCTCTGGTAGAATAGTGCAACAACATACCAAGAAATTCCTAGTTACTGGGAAACCTCCCTTATCAGTGGTTACCAAAACCACTGTTACAATGAATGTCAAGAAGGACCCACTCTCAATTGCATCAGATGGTATTGCCTTCACCATGGCATCGGAGCAAAACCTCAAGGACTTGATCCGTGAGAACCAAGAAAAATATAATAGGATCTAGGAGTTGGAAGAAGAAATCAGGCGCAACAAAAGAGATAAGGAGAGCCTTAAAGAATTCATAATATGCACCGAGAGAGTAAGGACAGAGCTTCATGATGTGGCGACTGACATGTATGCAAATATCCAAGTCTTCCAATAGTTGCTGGCTCAAATTATGGCCTAACATAGCATAGTACAATCCAAAAATTTAGAATTCGTCGCCATTAGAGCAGGTGTGAATGAAATGCAACGCTGGATTGCTGAAAATCCAGATGCTCCAGCTAGGTTGCTCTGCATATCAAAATGGGAGAGTAAAGTTGACTACGTTGCTCTCGATAAGTTCTAGCAAGCTGGGGAGAATGCCGAAAAGGATATAAATAATTCACTAGCAATATGTGCACAAATTCACAAGGCAACACACATTCTAACACACAAAGGACACCTGCCTCTGATCGAAGAACTTGGGAAGACGAAATTCAATGAGCAGAGTTTTGAAGAGGTCAAGATGAACATAAAGCAAAGACAAATGAATGCTAGGGATGCAACTAGGGTAACAATGGATCTGATAGATGAGCATCTCATGAAACCATCCAAGACGCAAAACATGATTCAAGCTTTGATGGTCAACTTGATGAGAGAAATGAAAACCCTCTCGAAAAATTCAGTAGCTCACGAAGCTGCCCTAGAGACGCTTCTATTCCATAGAGTTATCACCATTATAGGACAACATGAATCTTGGGAATCTTACTTGAGAGACAAATACAAATGAAGGGGGACATAACAACCAATTCAAATATGTCCACAACTGCCTCCTATTTTGTCTTTTACCAACTACTCTTAATTTTTTCTTATTATAATACATGTCTAAAATAATTGAGAGGGGAATCTGAAGAGTCATGTAAGTACAACTTCTTGCAGAATTCAAGAAAACCCTGTAGGCAATTACTAAAAATACTATAAGTAAAGGAAGAGACCCATTTTGAAAGGGCTCTTCAACGATTGTAAATTTTGGGAACAATTTTCTAAAGTAATATTGAGAAGCCCTCATGGCCAATTTTGTTAGAGAGAAACACTTTTGTTGATAGTTAGTTTACTTTGAACTTCTTCAAGTAATCCGTTATGTTGTTCGTGAATGTTGTAAGTACTTATGTTTTGCTTATACACTTTTCTGACGTGAACAAAGATTTCTTGCAGTTTGGTATTTTCTCTCTTATTAATTATCTTGAGATGATGAGCAGTTTATGTATGTGATTTCGTAGCTTAGACTAATCTTACTGTGTTATCATATGCATGTGTTATCTAACTCTGTTACTTCTT
>ML855401.1:12231-33618 GCA_009831015.1 Picea engelmannii | reverse complement strand
AGGATTCTCCAGCAGTCACAACAATCCAATTACCCATCTCTCTTCTACCCAACCTGCACCACCCAAGAGAATGGACCTCCACTCTTCTTTTCCATGCAGTCCCTCAGGAATTTCTTCTCCTTCTAGGGCTCCAGTGCAGTTGGTCTAGAATCTCCATGCCGGGACTCTCAGGACTCGCAGATGTGAGAAAGGTTGGACACAGGCCAAAGCATTTCAGACATGCAAGCCTCAAATCATGGCTGGATTACACCATCACTCTCTACAACCAATAATTCCATGGCTGTACTTCAGCAGTTCGCCTTCCTCTCTCGAGCTAAGACACGCATGAGGAAAGATGAAGGAATGAAGGAATGAACGAAAGAGTGGATGGAAATGAGATAGCAATCATCAATAGAACCAGAATGGGGATAGGAATGAGAGTGAACGAAATGACCAACCAATCCCCCCCCAAAAAAAAAAACCAGGGAAGGGTTTAAGAATTCTTGGGGATCAAGAACCTCCTGGCCTTCCCCTAAGAAAACTCATGTAACTTCTATTCTTCATTAAGAAAAATGGAGAATGAAAAATATAAAATAAATGCTTATCCCCTCAAACCCCCTCTCTTATGGAATCATATCCCCCTATAACTCTAGTCCTTGTCCGTCTAGTAGCCAATGAGGTATTTATTATTAATAATGATCAAAAATTAAATTTATTAGGAACATTGGCCTTTTACTAATTGTTTGGGCACTATGGCCTCTCAGCAATGTAACAATACATTATTTAATATGGGGGCTCAAAACCCAGGGTGCTTATTAAACATAAACTAGCACTAGTAAGGGGACTTCGTTGAGGATTTGTTAAGAAGTGAAGGGGATCCCTTATGCAGAGGAAATCTAGTTGATAAACCACATGTTAAACCTGTAGAGACCCAAAGCTCAATGGTATGTGGAAACTTCTATTGTGTCACAGGAAGAAGGAGAGTAACCTTCTTGAATAATCGCAAACTTGGAACCCAGTTGAGTCAATTTCCTTGGTGGTATTATGGCTTGGAATGGGGGTGGCATATTGTAGGAATTGACTCTACAAAAAGGACTAAGATTGGGAGGAAAGGTGTCCTCTCTCATTCAGTTGGATTGGATTATTTCCTTACTAGATAAGTGTTCATTTGTATTGAAACCAACTGTGAATGATTTATGTGAATGTTCATGAATAGAATGAACATATGTTAGTACATGTGAATGTTTGAATCTAAGAGTCTGTTGTGCACTTAACCTATGATTCTGAATGATCTAAGATGAGCTATGTTGTGATGTATATTTATTCTTGGTGAAATCATAAAAAAGAATAAATATGAATTGTTGCTTTCTTGAATATATATATATATATATATATATATATATATATATATATATATATATATATATATACACACATACACACATACTTTGTGTGGAGAGTATACATATCATGCAAGGCCCTAGCCTTAAGTTTGACAATGGTATTGGTCGTAGAGTCATCTTGACTCCTCGAGGCCAGAAACTTAAGTCTTGCAGGATTCAAAAACTAGCTAAGTCCTTAGAGCGGACATTCATGACTATGTAAACCTTGTGTTGGTCAACGAAAAACTATAAACGTTGAGTTGAAGAGACTGTTACCTTTTATCTGTGGGAGGTCAGATTCTATGTGTCGAAGAGATCCCTCGGATGCCGTGGGAAGGAATATGAACGAGAAAATCCAAAACAAACCCGTCGGAGTGAGGCCTTTGGAAGAAAAATATCATGTGCTATGAGAATAACTCCGAAGAAAATATCTCAAAGTCAGGCTAGTGTGAACCGTAGATATGGAAGCGGGAAGGATGAAATGCCATTCGTTGATCATTATAGGTCTCACTAGTGAGTCAGAAGGGGTGAGAGATGACAGGGAGTGTCATTGTAAAGACACGTGCCAATAGTTGATTAGGTGACTAGAGTGGGCGCAAGTCGAGTTGGCCCAAAGTTGACTGCTATCAGAGAACGACTTCGAAGGATTTATATTAATCTTTTGATGGCTTAGAAGTGTGAATCCGGTAGAGGGAATATATTGATCGTAGTTTGGTGAATGGAGAGGTAGTACGATATCCATTGATCTTCCATAATTCATGTCCACATCAAAATAATGTAGTCATAAAGTCATGTCTAACATGGTATGCCAACGGGACAACCAGAGTGAGTTTAGAGCGTCAAGTATCACTTACCTATCGATAGGAAAGATGAGTGGGGTCTTCCAGATGGGATAAATTTAGGCCCAAATCAATCTCAATTGTCCATTGAGATATTGTGACTTATGTCTACGAATGTCCATCAAGGGGAGGAGTATATACTTCGATACCTTGATTTTTCAGAGTGGTTAAATTGCTCAAGTTGTTCTAACTTTGAACGGATGGCATCGAAAGGGAATATCCTTCAATACTGTATCTATCAGAGGTGAGTGATGAGAATACTGGAAAAGAGTCTAAGTGATAGTAATGATGGTCCTGCGTGGAGCGGAACCTCCTCGTGGAAAAATTTACAAGCACCAAGTAGGTGCAATGTAGTCGTCATGTCATATGGAAAGTGTGATGATGTGTCACGTCGAAGACAAGTGTCAGCAATAGAGAGGTCGAGGGTCGAAGAACCTTGGAAAGGCGATAACTTTCAATATTGAGCTCAGTTTTGAGAAAAATTTCCATCGTTAGAAAGATCTCAACGAGAAGAACATGATGACACTAGGGGAAGAAAAGAGTTGGGATTAGCTGAGAAAAGAGAAAAAATCCAACATCCCATCCATTAAAAGGATACTTAGGGGATTGGGTGTGTTATAGAGTGGTATCAGAGCACAGTTCAAACCCTAGGATTGAATGAGTCACTAAGATAGCTTAAGGTTGATTAAAGAGGATTTATGTTGTGTGGAATGCATGACTCAAAATACTGACATGAAATTATAATGATGATTGTATTTAAAACATGTAGGAAAAACTGAAAACACTCACAGAAGTGAATGGTGCAGCACAGTATGGATGACCCCTCACACCTCAGAGATGAAGAATCTAATGGTCGGAGGGATAGGGAAACCCGTCCATATTTGATGGCCACTATAAGGAGTATGAAGGAAGATAGTGAGAGGCTTATGAGAGACCATGTCGAACAGGAAGAGTTGAACATAGTTCTAGTACAGAGTTTGTTCGAGGTTCAAAAACATCTACAGCAAGGTCCTAGCAATGTAGAACTACCATAGTCGGAGAGGTTGAAAACCCCTTCGGATGCCCAAAATCATGGAATGGCTCACAATGATGCAAGAAAGAGTTATTCCAAAATAAAGTGTCAAGGAAATAATAAAATTGGATAGAGTGGAGGCATTTCCACGGAATCCTCTATTCGAAAGACTAATTCGGCAGGACAATCCAATAGTGGCATGTAATCTAGTATTTCTAAGAGGAGAAAGAGAAAGAGATCACGGAGTTTTTGGACTGAATAATTCAATAAGGATAAGCCACCTACCTTTGATCATGAAATAAAGAAAGGGTAGGAAGCCAAAACATGGCTATTTATCTTGAAAAAGTATTTTCGAGTACAAAACTATTCAAACAATACCAAGGAAAGGATTCCAGTGTTTAACCTAAATGGAGGGGCTTCCATTTGGTGGGAAGACCTCAAAGAAATAAAAAGGATAAATGAAATCAAATTAACCTGGAAACAATTTGAGAGATACTTTTGTAAGGCTTACCTATCCAAAAAATATTATGATGACAAAATAAAGGAATTCTATGAGCTTAAGATGGCACAACTTACCATGGAGGCATATGAAAAATGATTTATGAAGATTTTGTGGTATGTTCCCTACCTTAAGGATGAGAAATCCAAAATCCATCATTTTCTCAGTGGGTTTCCATAGTCATACTAAGACCGAATTGAGTTAGACAAATGCAAGATGCTCACAGACACCATTCGGAAGGCTAAATGTTTCTACGATGAGTCTAAGCACAAGCATGAGTCTCCTAAGGATTGGAAAATAAAGGAAAATGGTGGATTCAAGAAGAAGGGATTCAATACTTTTCCCCACAATAATTACAAGAAGGATGCACAGTGAGTTCATCCAAGCAGGAGTGTGCATCAGTAAAAAAATGTGTCCCAAAGTAAGAATAAGCTAGTAGAGAAAGCAAAGGAAAGAGAAGAGGAGACCAATAAAGCACCTTTGTAATGTTGGGGATGTGGAGAGCCACATCTATTGAGGGATTTTCCCCACATAAATCATGACAGTAGAATATTATATAACTTACAGGGGGAAGATATAGTCAATAATGTAGCCAGGAGTGTATCGAGAATCTATGCAGTGGTAGAAAATCGGCAAGCAGACCACCAAGCCTCTGTGGGGGAATTGGAAGGTATCATTACTGAAAAACCAATATATATTTTAATTGATCTGGGATATAATATTATTTATGTTTCACCTCGAGTGGTTGACACATGTTCATTGCAGAGAAAGAAGCACACCAAAGCATGGTTAGTCCAGTTAGCCACTGGAACAAAGAGGAAATTAACAAAGGTTGTTGAAGCTTTTCCAATTCGGATGGAGGGATTTTGGACCCAAATGGATATGAATTTCCTACCCCTTGGATCTTATGACGTGTTGTTGGGAATGGATTGGTTAGCCTCTCATAAGGAAAAATTGAACTATTATGAGAAAACTCTAGAATGTGAATATGAGGAAGGCATACGAGAATCTTGCAAGGCATTCGAAAGGCAGTCTCTGTGAGACAAATATCAGCGTTACAACTCAATAAGTTTAGAAAAATAGGGTATCCTCCGTATGCTATACAAATACTAAGTTCAACAGAAAGTGGTGAGATGAAGGTTGAATATCATCTAGTGTTATGGGAGTTTAGGGATGTGTTTCTTGAGGAGGTGTTGGGATTATCTATGAAAAGAGACCTTGATTTTTCAATTGATTGCATACTAGGAGTTGTACCAACATCAAGAGTTCCTTACAGGATGAGTGTGCCCGATTTGATGGAAATGAAGATGAAATTGAAGGAAATGATGGACAAGGGTTACATTAGGCCAAGTGTGTCACCATGGGGAGCACCAGGCCTGTTTGTAAAGAATAAGGATGGTACCTTAAGATTATGCATCAATTATCGACATCTGAATAACATTACCATCAATAACAAGTACCCTTTGCCTAGAATAGATGATGTATTTGATCATCTCAGAGGGGCTACAATTTTCTCAAAAATATATTTGAGATTAGGATATCATCAAGTCAAGATTAAATATGAATATATCCATAAGACAACCTTTAGGACAAGGTATGGGCACCTACGATTTTGTTGTGGTGTTGCTTGGACTTACAAATGCACCAACTACATTCATTTGTTTGATGAATAGTGTGCTCAAAAAGTATTTAAACAAGTTCATTTTAGTGTTTGTGGACGACATTTTGGTGTAATCCAAGAATCGAGTTGATCATGAAGAACATCTCAGGATGGTGTTACAGGTGTTAAGAGAGCACCAACTATATGCCAAATTCAACAAGTGTGATTTCTTTAAAAATGAAATTTAGTATCTAGGCCATGTAATTTCAGTTGAAGGAGTCGCAGTAGACCCTGCAAAGATCAAGTCAATCGTGGAGTGGCCAACCCCTAGAAATGAGATGGAAGTGAGATCCTTCATGGGATTGGATGGATACTATAGGAGATTCATGAAGGGATTCTCCAAGATCAAAAACCCTATTACATCATTGCAAAGGAAGGAAGGGGATTCATGTGGTCACCAGAGTGTGAAGAGAGTTTCCTACAAATGAAACAACTGTTGACCAATGCCCCTATTTTGAAGATTGCAGACCTAAAAAAGGACTTCTTGGTTTGCACAGATGCCTTCAAGGAGGGACTCAGTGGAGTTCTCATGCAAGAATGACAAGTGGTTTGTTATGAATCAAAAAAATTGAATGAACACGAGCAGAAGTATGCTACCCATGAACTAGAACTTTCCGCGATTGTACATGTGTTGAATATGTGGAGACATTAACTGATCGAGAGGATATTTATTCTCATGAACGACCATTGTGGTCTAAAGTATTTGTTCGACCAACCAAGGTTGAATGATATATAGGCCAGGTGGATGGCATTGATCAGTGAATTTGAATTTGAAATAAATCATATAAAAGGAAAGGAGAACAAAGTAGTTGACGTGCTCAGCCAAAGCATTCATACAATACACTTAGTAGAAGCAAGTGTAGGAGAGTCCAACATTCAACAGATAATTAAGACCTTCTTGTTAGAAGACGAGTTCTTTAATCTAGTGAAGGAAAAGTTGCAGCATGAACCCAAGGAAAAGAGGTACAGAGGATATCAATTGAGGGATGATAACTTGTTGATGTACAATAAGAGGCTATATGTGCCTAATTTGACATACCTAAGGCAGTTGATTATGGATGAGCTCCATAGGAGGCAATACGTCGATCACCCTGGTTACCATAAAATGGTAAAAATAGTTAGGAAATCGTATTATTGGCTCGGGATGAAGAAAGACATTACTCATTATATCTCGAAGTGTCTAGAGTGAAAAAAGGTGAAGGTTGAGCATCAACACCCTACAGAACTATTGCAACCCATACAAATACCAGAATGGAAATGGGAAGTGATTTCCATGGATTTTATCACAAGATTTTCAAGGACAGTCAAATATCATGATGAAAACATGGTTGTAGTGGATAAGTTGAGCAAGGAAGCTCATTTTATTCCCATAAAGTCTACTTTTAAATATATAGACGTTGCCAATGTTTTCATGAATGAGATATTCATGTTGCACGGTTTTCGTAAAACCATAATTTCAGACAGAGATACAAAGTTCACCTCAAATTTCTAGCGAAGATTATTTACAGGTTTAGAGACATATTTAGTGTTTATCACGTCCTACCATCCTCAAATGGATGGTAAGAACGAAAGGGTGAAAATAGTGCTAGAGGATATCCTATGAATGCATGTCATGCATAAACCCAAGCAATGGGAAGAGTATCTACCTTTGGTATAATTTGTATACAACAATGGTGATCAAGAATCATTGAAAATGAGCCCATTTGAGGCTCTGTATGGTAGGAAGTGCAGAGTTCCAATTAGTAGGGATAATCCAGTGGAAAAATTTACACTTGGACCTGAATTACTAAAGGAAATGGACTAAGCCATGGTTCAGATAAGGAAAAATATGAAAAATTTCCAGGATAGACAAAAGAGCTACGTTGATGGCAAGAGAACCCCCACAGAGTTCAAAATAGGAGACCATGTGTATCTTCGGGTAAATCCCAAGAGAAGTACCATGAAAATGGGGATGTGTGCTAAGTTTTCCCCCCGATATTGTGGACCATTTGAGATCCTAAAGAGAATAGGACCAATAGCATGCAGACTTGCTTTACCACCTAATATTAGAGCACATAATGTATTCCATGTGTCTTTGTTAAAGAAATATGTACATGATCCTAATCACGTTATTGATTGGATTTTAATATAGGTGGAACCAAAGGGAGACTTCCAACTAGATCCCCAACACATCCTAGGTAGGAAAGAAATAATGCTATAGAACTGACCCATCGTGCAGTTCAAGGTGTAATGGAATCACTTTAGAGCCGATGAAGCTACATGGGAGCTCAAAGATGCCATGAGATTGGCATGCCCATTTTTTTTACTATATAATTGTAAATGCATGGTATTTTAAACACTGAGGACGATGTTTCTTTAAGGGGAAGGGGAATGTAACACCCTTTTTTTTATCCTAAGACTGTAATCATGCACAAACTTGAAGTGTTAACAATATGAGGTGTGTAATTGTGTTTTGATTTAATATAAAAACGAAATTGTTGATTGAGAGGGAACAACCTCAATAATCACTATCCATTATACACCAAAGGAAATTGATGAGGTAGAGGACTTATGGGATGGTTGAGTGAAATGGAGATGAGGTGCATCAGTGAAGAAAATAGGAAGCTTGCATAGCAAGCTAATCTATACTTACAAACATGATTATTTCACCCACCAACACACCAGTCTGATGGAGGATACCACGTGATCATTAAAAGGAATATCATAGAGGTTGTTGAGTAGTAATGACTCTGATAGTTGTCCCATGCAGAGAGGGAATGACCAATTGAATCATTGACAGGGAAGGTACCACAAACCGCCCCTTCATATTGTAAAGGGTAGACTGCAGGTTATGTCTGCACAACATTGTAGATATCTCAAGGAGATGGAGAAGAAGAATGGAGAAGGAAAAACACAATGTGCGTAGGATGAGAGAATATAAAAAAACACAGACATGCAGAGGAGGAGAGACCCTACAAAAAATACCTAGACAATACCCAAATTTGAAAAACTAGGGCAATAGAAGATCGAGAATAAAAGGATCAAGGACAAGCAACGGAGCGCAGAAGCACATATGTGTTTATTGAGAAATAAAATATGAAGATTTTCCAAATTGTTGATGATAAACTTGAACATAGATGACCCAGATTGATGAACTGGAGAAATAGTGGGTTGTAGCTTGGTGCTTATTGGACAAAACCCGACACTGGTAAGGGGAGATCGTCGAGGGACTATTAAGCAGTGAAGGGACTCCCTTGTGTAGAGGAAATTCAGTTGAGGAATCATCTAATAAACCTATAGAGACCCAAATCTCAGTGGGAGGTGGAAACTTGTGTTTTGTCAGAGGAAGAAGGAGAGTAACCTTATTGGATCATCGCAGACTTGGAACCCCGTTGAGTCAATTTCCTTGGTGGTATTATGGATTGGAATGGGGGTAGCGTGTTGTAGGAAGTGACTCTACAACAAGGCCTAAGGTTGGGAGGAAAGTTGTTCTCTCTCATTCAATTGGATTAGATTATTTCCTTACCAAATAAGTGTTCATTTGTACTGAAACCGACCATGAATGATTTATGTGAATGATCATGAATAGAATGAACGTGTGTTAGTAAATGTGAATGTTTGATTCTAAGAGTATCTTGTGCACTTAACCTATGATGTTGAATGATATAAGATGAGCTATGTTTTGATGTATATTAATGCTTGTTGAGATCGTAAAAATGAATAAATATAAATTGCTACTTGATTGAATATATATATATATATATAAATTTTATTTTTTTCCCTTTGTGGAGAGTCTGCAAATCATGGAAGGCCCTAGCCTTACGTTTGATAGTGGTATTGGTCGTAGAGTCATCTTGATTCCTTGAGGACAAAAACCAAAGTCTTGTAGGATTTAGAAACTAGAAAAGTCCTTAGAGCGAACAATCATGACTCTATAAACCTTGTGTTGGTCAACAAAGAACCACAACCGTTGATCTGAAGAGACCATGACCGTTGATAAATGGGTGGTCAGATTCGCCGCATTAGAGAGATCCCTCAAACATCATGGGAAGGACTCCGAACAAGAAACTCCAAAACAAACTCGTTGAAGTGAGGCCTTCGGAAGGAAATCTCATGTGCTATGAGAATAACTCTGAAGAAAAAATATTGAAGTTAGGCTAGTGTGAACCATAGATCTGGAAGAAGGAGGAATGAAATTTAAGTCGTTGATCATTACGGATATCACTAGTGAGTCGGAAGGGGTTAGAGTTGATGGGGAGTGTTAATGTGAAGACGCATGTCAGTAGTTGATTAGGCGACTAGACTACATATGAGTCGAGTTGGCCCAATGTCGACTTCTATCGGAGCACAACTTCGAAGGATTCAAAGTAATCCTCCAATGGCTAAGGAGTGTGAATCCTATAGAGGGAATATCTTGACCATAGGTCGGTTAATGCAGAGGCTTCACAATAGCCATCAATCTGCCATAATCCATGTTCACATCAAAAGAATGTAGTAATAAAGTCATGGTTGACATGGTATGCCAATAGGATAGCGGGAGTGAGTTTAGAGCATCAAGTGTCACTTACCCATCGGTGGGAAAGATGAGTGGGGTCTACTAGATGAGGGAATTTTAGGCCTGAATCAATATCAACCATCCATCGAGAGACTGTGACTTACATCTATGATTGTCCATCAATGAGAGGAGTAGAGAGGCAGAGGGCCTAAGAACCTTGTAAAGGCCATAAATTTCAATATAGAGCTCAATTTTGAGAAAATTTACCACTGTTGGAAATCTCTCAATGAGCATAACAAGAACGAACTGGGGAAGAAAAGAGTTGGGATTAGTTGAGAAAAGAAAAAACTTCCAACATATCATCCCTTAAAAGGATACTTAGGGGATTGGGTGTGTTACACTACATTTGAACTCTCTCTCCACCAAGGAATGATCCATAAAGGATTCATCCAAAGGTGAAACCTAGAGATTTCATAAGGAGTTTATATAGTTTTCCTTAACTCCATAACTCAAGGAGACAAGATCCACAAATTTAGTATCTAATAACAACTCAAGGAAAAAAATGATAAATCATATCAACCAACTCTTGAGACTAGGAAACCACTTGTGATAAAGTGAGGAAGAGTCCAAACCAAATCATGCCTTAACTTCCTCCTTGAGACCAGGAAACTAATTTCTCCTTAAACTTAGGAAACTAATTTGTGAGTTGGATTCTCTCACAAAACTAATTTCCCAATTTTACAATTAAATTAGTAATACATGAGATTCCCAAACTCACTTCAAGCATTAATCATTTTTTCCAATTAGCATGAATAATACATGAGTTTCTCACTTACTTAAAGTATTAATCATTTTTATATTTTAAATAAATCATTCATGAGGGAGTTAGGGTATGTATACCTCTGTAGACTTTACCAGTCAAATCATTGGGAGGGGATCCCTTGTCCTACAAAATAGGGGGTCTCATACACCAATTTGGTGTCTGGCTTGACCATGACCTTAAAATTAGATTATTATTATTATTATTAATCATTCTTTTCCACCTACTATGAATTAGTATTTTAACGATATTCTCCATGGTGTGTGTTATAGCGCAAGTTGTAGGCTGGAAAAATCCCGACCCAACCACAAATCAAGTGCTACAACTTGGGAATCCTACACCCAATGTCACCTCAATGGAGGTCCCGAACTTGAAGAGTGACTAGGTCACTCTAGGGAGGTGATACCAGTGACCCTAGGGAGATTGATATGGACATGGAGATGGATGGAAATGAATCCCCTATAGTTCAATTCTAAGTGGGATGAAAGGTGGGAAAATATGCCTTGTAAGTCAAGTAATTGTTTCCCCATAAGTATAGTACTTCTTCGGATGATTGTACTTGCCTGAGACAAAAGAAAAGACACTTTGCAATGATATATGTTAGTTGGATCAGAAATTTAATCTTATTGTCCCTAATTTTCAGCAGTAAATGACAGTTTATATCAGCAAATAAAACATTCAAATAAGCATACAAATATCTAAAATATTTAAGTAATCAACATCAAGATTAGCAATGAATATAGGCTGAAAAATGGAACTTAAGAAGCTAGATAAGATGGTTGTTGTAAACACGTGTTTTATGAAGAAAATTGCATCCTTATGGATGTATCATTCAATGGCATGTACCATCAAAATCAACCATGAAAATTTTCCAAGAGCTATCCCAAAAGATGTGCCCTTGTTAGTAGACTAGGTGTGTGAAGTTAGAGAGCTAGTCTAGGGTTAGTTTAGGAGTTATGAGAGTGTTAGTAGCTAGGGTTATACATCCCTAATGGATGTAGGTTAAATTTCGTAACATAAACTAGAGTAGTGGGAGAGAGGGTATGCCCTTGTGGGGGAAGACTCCTCTCAATGAGGAAAATCAACTTCAAGCAAGAAACCTTTCAAACAATCAAAAATTTTGTTTCCCAAGGCAATGATTTTATATCTCCAATGAAAAAAAATATGACTAGTGCCTTTACTATTAGGTTAATGGAGTCAAATAAACAAAGATCTTAGAGAATCTACCTCCTTGGGGGTGTAATCCCTTTTACTTCCCAAGGAAAGTTTCTCTAGGATAGGGTTTAAGCTAAAAGGGTGTATGCCCTTATACTTATCTTAGCAAACCCTTGTATAATCAATGAGATGAAGCAATAAAAGGATGAATACTATTGTGGGGTTGTATTCCCTTATACTTCCCACCTAGCTCCTAGGATAGAAACATTTGACTTGAAAAAATGATAGCATAATAGTAGAAAACCATACCAAGATCAAGAGAAATGCCAAGATAATCCACCATAAGAGCTAGAAAAACATCATCCAAGGAAAGCGCCTCACTCCTCCATCAACCATTCATCAATATATCCATAAACAAGTGCACAAGAGATAAAAATATCCAAGTGTGGTGCAAATTTCAGACCAAGGCCTCTCACAAGGGGGACAGTTATGATTAAAATGAGATCTTATGATCCTTATTTATACAAAATGTAGCTAACATAGTTTGTCCACAAATTAAGGAGTAAAACACAATATTAGGGATCAACAAACCTAATCTTTCCCCTTTAATAAAATGATATTAAACAATTCACTTAAATTTTCACATTTTTCACAAATTAAACCCTAATTTAGGAGGATGTCACCCCTTTAGGGGATGTTTTTCCACTTTGAGGAAGTCGTTGGTATTCGAGAAGCATGGATAGGCCTCCAAAGGCCACATGTCAAGCATATATGCACTTTCATCATGGTGAAGACCCTTCTCCTCCTCAAACATCCATGTGTGTAAAGAGTGGCACCTCACCACCATGCCCTATCCCCCAAAAGCATGACGTCAAGCTCAAAAGTAGAACGCTTTGCCCCTCCTGGGAAAATAGTTTGGCAAGTAATGGGTGGGATAGGTTTTCCAAGTCATCATCAAGGACTTTCAAGTCTTATCTCTCTAATCTTCCATGCGGGCCCCTGGCATCCGACCTGTGGGCTTGTGGCCCCATGGAAGCCCAAGCTAGGCTTGTTCTCCCAAAATTGTCCACCAACTAGGTCCTGCAAAAACAAATGAGCACGACCTCCAAGGATCTCAAGTCATAACATCATCATAAGTGAATCCAATCAGTAAATAATTCATCTAAGCATGTGCATCAAAGATCACTATATCAAACAATTAACAACTCAAATACACTATGCAACTTGTCAAGCTTGAGTATGGGAGGGTTGGCGAGGTGTCCTATTGGGTAGGTCTTGCCCTAGATCAAGGAGAGTTTCCAAGAGATCCCTCTCTAAGCCATGTAAATTGCATGAAGTAGTTGGGGTCAAGACTCAATGGGCATAGGGATCATGACATACAAGGGGTTGTAGTGTCTCATTCATGGGGGCCTTTGTAGAGGGTGTGTGGAACCTTTGTCCGCAATGCACTTTTTACAAGCCCATCAATTTCCTTTTATATTTCATTCTTTATTTTCTTTGAATATAGCATAAGGAGAGGTTGAAGGTCACTACCCTAGCATGGTGACCAGATGATGGAAATGTCACCCACAAACACCTAATGGCAATGAGAAGGATGGCTCATGATGAGACCCCCTTTCTCTCAACCATGCAGCTGAGAGCCATTAACCTGGTTTGGTGACTAGATGATGGTAATTTCATACCACTAGATATCCATGGAAGTGATAGGTTGGCTCATGATGAGACCTCCTATCCTTCATCTAACCTTTTAAGCATTCTTTATTATATGGTGGGTCCCCTTTATTCAAAGATAAGTGTTTCATTTCTTTCTTGGGTGATCCCTGGGAGAAGCATATAGAAGGTTTATATAAGGATTTTATATTTTACCCAACATCAAACCCTCTAGGCCATAACCCATTCTTCCCATAGAATGAGGGACAACCCCTTCTTGGTTCAATGCACCCTAAAATCCCAAGAGATAAGGAAATGGAGGAGAATAATTATGGACAGTGGTAATTATGGTCGGTAATGGTACGATGGATCATTAAGGGAGTTCCTAGTAACAAAACCATCCCCAAGGAAAACCACTTACTAGGGCACAATGTCAACCACCAAGGTGAAGCGGGGCAAAAGACATAATGTACAAGCACATATGAAATCTAGAGCAAGATAAGATACAACATAATCAAATGGCTTAAATATTGAAATGATTCTCACCATAATACTGACTTGTGCCTCATGGAGCAAGGCCCACTTCCTTCTGGAAGCCAGCTGGTGTGGTGGATAACATTTGGCTCCTTCTTGGGGACATGTGCTCATCGTAGAGTGCATGAGAACCATGACATCTCCTGGTATACATGTGCCTGGAAGGAAAAATCAAACTGTCAAGTGTAGTATGGCCTACTCATCCTTATGCCCATATGATCATAATTGAAACCAACTAAGCTAGAAAATGAAAATTTTGACATTTTTCAAAAACAAATTCTAAGCTAAGCATGAAATCAATATGCAAGTAGAGAAAAATTAAAATGAAATGAATCTAAAATAGTATGAGCAATCAAGATGCAAATGCAGGGAATCAAAATGACTTGCCTACTTACCTAGGGCACGGGCCTTGAAGAAGTCATGTGACCTGGATTTGAGGTTGGAGAAGAGACCCATCTATTCGTAGCGACATCTTTCTCTCGTCTAATGTTGTCATATAGTACTTTTCTTTGTCAGAATTATTTGAGATGTCCTAAGGGCCAAGCCATGAATTGTTATCTTTATGTTCATATATGGGCTTGCCCTTTCTTTTGTCCCACATGAGCACAAGACTTCCTTCATTGAAATCAATGCAAGGTGTACACTTATCATGTAGAGGCTCTGTGTGGACTGTATCTTCGATGAATTCTTCATTCTTCTCATCTTCCTTTTGTATAAATGAATAGATTCCAGCTCCTTCCTATGGTATTGTGCGGCCTTCTTTTTATATTCCCATGGTAGAACCATATCTAGAGTCTACTGAATCTTCCTGCATGAAGGGTAACTCAGATGGATCATACTCAATAATTTTTGGAGGCATATCATGGTAGTGTTCACTGACATAATTGGGGCCCCTCAAATTCATCACATGTGTATCTTTCTTTTCCCTTTTATGTAATATCTCATATGTGTCATCGCCCATGGGAATATATGCATGTGTAATGTTCATACTAAGGAAACCTTCAAGGGCTGAGGACCAGGTCCTTGACAAGAGCATCCCACAAGCATCAGGGACATCGATCACCAATATGTCCATGAGGACACTGATATGTGGAAAATCTATCAAAAATACCTCAACATCTTCACATACTCCTAAGACCTTAACTCTTCTTGAATCAATATCACAAACATTTCCATAAGTTCGAGTTGTCTTCAAACCAAGTTGTTTCATTACCTTCAAATATATGGCATCTCTCTGATGTCTAGAAAACAGAGGTCTAGGCGCAGGTTGATTTCTTTCCACTGTAGTCATACGGTTCATAAGTTTATTCTACACCTGAACAATCTGAGTATTCATTTGCTCTATCTTCTGAGTTGGGAGAGCAATCAGATCATGAACACTATTGTTGGAAACCTTCGTCCTTGATTCTGTCTTGTTGCGGGGATACTGAAAAGGTTCTATTTTTTAATCAAGGAGATTCTCTTCAATTTCGATACTAAATTCTTTAGCCTCTACCAATGATGTGGGGTTTTTATCTTTAAGAATGTATCATAACTTCCATTCAAAGGAATTCATGTAAAGGATACAAACAGATGATGTTGTAGGACAGTAATCTGCTGGAATTTGATTGTACAACCTGTCAAATATTGAAATTAATTCCTTTACCATTTCTTTCTCCTTTTTTTTTATTTGATTGAACTGAGTTCCAAGTGTCCCACCATCTACTTTTCTCAACCATTTTCTTTTAAATAAGGAGGAAAAAGAATCATAGGTCATGATATAATTATCAGGGAGTCCCTTGAAACAATCAAGATCTTCTTCAGACAATGATGAAGTGAATAGTCTCATGACCACATCTTCATGATCAATACCTACATTGTCCATATCTTGGCCCATGACATAAATGTGGTCCTTGATAGTTATCACATTGTTTCCTGGGAACTTTGGAAACCACTTATTATTGTTGTTGACATCTTGTTAGGGCAACCTTGGATAGTGGCCATGTTAAGGGGTTTGTAGAGGTCTCTTGCCCAAGGGCGAGCCATCGGAGCAAGGGGAAGAGATTTATGGAAAAGTGTTTTAGAAATGAGAGACTTGAGAGGAGGCCTTCTTTGGTAAACCTTAGAAGGCTTGAACCTCCCAGGGGGGAAATTTTTGGGGAAAGAAGGGTTCTAGGAAGGTGGATTCAATGAATTTCAAAATGAACTCATCAAGAAAGGTGGAAAGAGAACGTTTCTTGGGTGGAGTCGCTAGGTAAGCTAAGGGAAAGGCTTTGGGATATCTTACCAAAGTGTCATTAGGGTACAAAGAAGATTCAAAATATTCCCTCAAAATGGAACCAAAATTTTATAGCGCAAGTTGTATGCTGGGCAAAGCCCAACCCAACCACAAATCAAGTGCCACAACTTGGGAATCCTACACACAATGTCACCTCAATGTGGGTCTCGCAATTCAAGAGTGACTAGGTCACTCTAGGGAGGCGATCCCGATGAACCTAAGGGATTTATATGGAGATGGATATGGATGGAAATGAATCCCCTATAGGTCAAGTCTAAGTGGGATGAAAGGTGGGAAAATATGCCTTGTAAGTCAAGTAATTGTTGCCCCACAAGTATAGTAATTCTCCAGATGATTGTACCTGTCCGAGACACAAGAAAAGACATTTTGAAATGATATATGTTAGTTGGATCAACAAGATAAAAAAAAATTTCCTAATTTTCAGTAGTAAACGACAGTTTATATCAGCAAATAAAACATATAAATCAGCACACAAAGATCTAAACTAGTTAAGTAAATCAACATCAAGATTAGCAATTAATATAGGTTGAAAAATGGCACTTAAGAAGCTAGATAAGATGGTTGTTGTAAACACGTGTTTTTTGCATAAAATTTCATCTTTATGGTTGTAGCATTCAGTGGCATGCAACAGCAAAATAAACCATGAAAAAGTGCCAAGATCCAGCCCAAAAGATGCACAATAATTAGTAGACTAGGTGAGTGAAGTTAGAGAGTTATTCTAGGGTTAGTTTAGGAGTTATGAGAGTGTTAGTAGCTAGGGTTATGCAGCCCTAATGGTTGTAGGTTAAATTTTGTAACATCAATTATAGTGGAAGAGAGGGGATGCCTTATTGGGGGAATACTCCTCTCAATGAGGCAAATCAACTTCAAGAAAGAAACCTTTCAAAAGACCAAAAAAATTGTTTCCCAATGCAATGATTTTATATCTCCAATGCAAAAAAGTATGACTAGTGCCTTTAATATTGGGTTAATGGATTTAAATAAACAAATATCTTAAATAAGCTACCTCCTTGAGGGTGTAAGCCCTTTTACTTCCCAAGGCAAGTTTATTTAGGCGAGGGTTTAAGATAAGAGGGTGTGTTCCCTTATACTTCTCTTAGCAAACCCTTGTATAATCAATGAGATGAAGAAATAAAATTATGAAGACTATGGTGGGGTGTATTCCCTTATACTTCCCACCTAGCTCCTAGCATAACGATACTTGACTTGAAAAAAATGATAGCATAATAGTAGAAAACCATACCAAGATCAAGAGAAATGTCAAGATAATCCACCATAAGAGATAGAAAAACATAATCTAAGGCTAGTGCCTCACTCCTCCATCAAACATTCATCAATATAGCCATAAACAAGTGCACACGAGATAAAAATGTCCAAGTGTGGCACAAATTTCAGACCAAGGCCTCTCACAAGAGGGAGAGTTATGATTAAAATGTAGCTAACATAGCTTGTCCACAAATTGAGTAAAACACAATATTAGGGGTCAAAAACCCTAATCTTCCCCCCTTAACAAAGTAATATTAAACAATTCACTTAAAATTTCACGTTTTGCACAAATTAAACCCTATTTTAGGAGGACGTCACCCCTTTAGGGGATGTTTTTCCACTTTGAGGAAGTCATTGGTATTGGAGAAGCATGGATAGGACTCCAAAGGACACATGTCAAGAATATAAGAAAACTCATCATGGTGAAGACCCTTCTCCTCCTCAAACGTCCATGTATCAAAAGAGTCACCTCACCACCATGCCCTAGCCCCCAAAAGCATGACGTCAAGCTCAAAAGTAGAACGTTTTTCCCCTCCTGGGAAAATAATTTGGCAAGTAGTGGGTGGGTTAGGTTGTCCAAGTCATCATCAAGGACGTCCAAGTATGATGTCTCTCATCTCGCATGTGAGCCCCTGGAATCCAACCTATGGGATTGTAGCCCCATGGAAGCCCAAGTTAGGCTTGTTCTCCCAAAACTGTCCACCAACTAGGTCCTACAAAAAAAAATGAGCATGCCCTCCAAGGATCTCAAGTCATAACATCACGATAAGTGAATCCAATCAATAAATAATCCATCTAAGCATGTGCATCAAAGATCACTATATCAAATAGTTAACAGCTCAAAGACACTATGTGACTTGTCAAGGTTGAATATGGGAGGGTTGACGAGGTTTCCTATTGGGTAGGTATTGCCATGGATCAAGGAGAGTTTCCAAGAGATCTCTCTCTAAGCCATGTAAAGTGGATGAAGTGGTTGGGGTCAAGACTCAATGGGCATAGGGATCATGACATACAAGGGGTCGTAGTGTCTCATTCATGGGTGCCTTTGTAGAGGGTGTGTCTTACCTTCATCCGCAATGCACTTTTTCCAATCCCATCAATTTCCTTATATCTTTCTTTCTTTATTTTATTTCAATATATCATAAGGATAGGTTGAAGGTCACTGCCCTGCCGTGGTGACCAAATGATGGCAATGTCACCCACGAACACCTAATGGAAATGATAAGGTTGGATCGTGATGAGACCCCCTTTCTCTCAGCCATGCAACTGAGAGATATTACCCTGGTTTGGTGACCAGATGATGGTAATGTCATACCACTAGATATCCATGGATGTGATAGGTCATCTCGTGATGAGACCGCATATCCTTCATCTAATCTTTCAAGCATTCTTTATTATATGGTGGGTCCCCTTTATTCAAAGATAAGTGTTTCATTGATTTCTTGGGTGATCCCTAGGCGAAGCATCTATAAGGTTTAAACAAGGATTTTATCTTTTACCCAACATCAACCCCTTTGGGCCTTTAGCCCCTTCTTCCCATAGAATGAGGGACAACCCCTTCTTGGGTCAATACACCCTAAAATCCCAAGAGATAAAAAAAATGGAGGGGAATAATGATGGAAAGTGGTAAGTATGGTCGGAAATGGTACGATGGCTCATTAAGGGAGCTCGCAGTAGCAAACCCATCCCCAAGGAAAACCACTTACTAGGAAAAAATTTCAACCACCAAGGTGAAGCGAGGCAAATGGCATAATGTCCAAGCACATGTCATGAAATCTAGAGCAATCTAAGATACAACATAATCAAATGTCTTAAATATTGAAATGATTCTCACCATAATACTGACTTGTACCTCATGGAGCAAGGCCCACTGCCTTTCGAAAGCCAGTTGGTGTAGTGGATGCCATTTGCAAATCTATGACCATCTATGGTGGTGAGTGGGTTTTCCATCTGTGCAAAAATTTATTGTTGGTCATGTAGTCTCTCAGCACTCTATATCTGCAACCTGAGGGCCTCGAGACATGATCTCCTTAGTTATCCACAAAATGGGGATAACATCTGGCTCCTACTTGGGGACATGTGCTCGTCGTAGAGTGCATGAGAACCGCAACATCTCCTAGTAGAATTTTTCCCGCAAGGAAACATAAAAATGTCAAGTGCAGGATGGCCTACTCATCCTTGTTCTCATATGATCATAATCCAAACCAACTAAGCTAGAAAAATAAAATGTTGACATTTTTCAAAAAAAAATTCTAAGCTAAGCATGAAATCAATATGCAAGTAGAGAAAAATGAAAATGAAATGCATCTAAACTAGTATGAGAAATAAAGATGCAAATGCAGGGAATCAAAATGACTTACCTACTTACCTAGAGCACGGGCCCTAAAGAATTCATGTGACCTGGATTTGAGGTTGGAGAAGAGACCCATCTATTGGTAGCGACATCTTCCTCCCATCTAATGTTGTCAAATAGTACTTTTCTTTGTTAGACTTGTTTCTAATGACATAAGGGCCAACCTGTGAATTGTTATCTTTATGTTCATATATGGGATTTCCCTTTATTTTGTCCCACATGAGCATAAGAATTCCTTCATCAAAATAGGTGCAAGGTGTACCCTTATCGTGTGAAGGCTCTGTGTGGATTGTATCTTCGACGAATTATTCATTTTTCTCATCTTCCTTTTGTATAATATGAATAGATTCCAACTCCTTCCTATGGTACTGTGCAATATTCTTTCTATCTGTCCATTGGAGAAACATCTCTACTGAATCTTCCTACATGAAGGGTAACTCAGATGGATCATACTCAATAATTTGTGGAGGCATATCATGGTAGTGTTCACTGACATAATTGTGGCCCCTCAAATTCATCACATGTATATCTTTATTTTCCTTGTTATGTAATATCTCATACGTGTCATCGCCCATGGGAATATATGCATGTGTAAGGTTTATACTAATGAAACCTCCAAGGGTCGAGGACCAGGTCCTCAACAAGAGCATCCCCCAGGCATCAAGGACATCGATCACCAATATGTCCATGAGGATGTTGATATGTGGAAAATCTATCAAAAATACCTCAATGTATTCACATATTCCCAAGACCTTAACTCTTCTTGAATCAATACCACAAACATTTCCATAAGGTCGTGTTGTCTTCAAACCAAGTTCTTTCATTACCTTCAAAGATATGACATTTGTTGAGGCCCTTGAATCAAGCATGCAATTTTTCAAGCGAAGGCCATTCATGCCTAATGAGAGATATAAGGGAGGGTTCTTGTCATTTGGTTGATCGAGATACATAGTGTTTAACATGATGGGAGGATCCTCCTTCTCAGTTGGCACTTGTAATATCATCAAAACTTCCCTTTTTATGGAAGGGATCTTACACATATCTGTCACTGGGACTGTCATATTCAATTTTCCAAACATGTTTGCAACATCTATATTCAATTGAATGTCATATGTAGTAGTTGGCTTAGGAAGCAACTCACATACCGACGGTGTAGGTGGTGGAGCCACCTTTTTTGATGTTGGAAGAGGAGTATCAGGCTATAATGGAGGGGCCAAAGAATTTTTTATTTTGTAGGTTATAATTTCCCTCTTCCTTAATTCCTTCTTCTAATCATTTGTTAATTTATTTAAGGCCCAAATTCTCCCCTCTCTTTCTCCTATTCTTTTGGCTTCATTGATCTGTTCTTGAGTAACCTATTCATCGTTGAGATTGCAAATCATGAAGTTTATATCATCAGGATAATCTTTGTCTTGTCGGGGGAATTCATCTTCCCTGTGGGGTTCTTGGCATGGGAGACACCAAGTTTCTATATCAATTGTTCCAA
>ML855400.1:28421-39069 GCA_009831015.1 Picea engelmannii | reverse complement strand
GTAGACGGGAATATCACCCTATGTTTATAGCCAACAAAAATAATATCCTAACTCACAAGTATTAATTACAAGTGCTTAGGCTAGTCTTTTACCAACAAAAAAAACTTGTTGGAAATTCACTTTTTATGTAATTTTTTGAATATATCAGTTGTTTAAATAAATGTAAGAACATAATTAAAGACACCAAGATGATAATCAAGATAATTGAGACATAAAGCAATCCTTTATTTCATTTCAAGTCACCAAAGAGTCATTTTCTTTACAAAATCTTGGACCAAAGTCAAACTTAGACATCCCCGATGGAACATACAAAAGGATCCCTGACAGAAAACCAGAACAAAACTCTAAAATATCAATCATCTTGCCACTAATTGTTGCCCACTCGACTCTGCACAATAGCCTTTTTCAGTCATGAAAAATAATTCACAAACAGACAAGTTTGCACAGACTATCAAAGATAGATCAACACCTCTAAATAACAAGTGTCTGGATGATTTGATTCAGCCCTAAACATTGCTGTCTATAATAAGACCCTGCTATCATAAAAGAGAAATAGGCTATGATGAATATATGAATGAATGAAAACTGAATTATCTCAACATAAACTCAAAGAGCAAACCTTAGCATGCTTTTGCTTCTATATTTTTCTTGTTCCTCCCTTTACTTCTGCTTTTAAGAAATCAGAATTGGTTGAAATAGTTGAACTAACTCATTAGTTAAGCTAACTAAAGACTCAACTAACTTTATTTAGCGGGGAAAAGTAATAATCATAATAGGGTCATAAATAAATAAATAATAACTAGTAGGTGGGACCCCTTGTGACTCCCTTTAGCTCATAACAATCATAATATTCATAACATAACCATTAGTTAAGCAAAACACACTTCCTTGTGCCTCCCATCAATATTTTTTCTTTTGGTAATTTTAGCTCATGAAATTTGAAAATATCTCAAAATAATACTCATATATCCAAAATAAAACATGTTGTGCAAAACCCATGAAGTCCACTGTCATAAAAAAATAATTATCATCAATTTCAAAAGACATGTTTTCCAATCTATGATGCAACCCTTCCTTGGTTGTTGTTGTCTCCTCTTGATTTTCCTGAATTAGCATTGGTTTGGGAAGAGTCTTTAGGTTGTATCTCATGATCACATGGGAACAATCGTCTCTCAAATGCATGGTGCAGACATAGATTTGTCAGAGTCATTGGAGGGTGAGGAAGGCACAACAATAGTTTTTCCTTTCTCAAATGCATGGTGGGCTTCAGTCTTCAATCTCTTTCTAGCGTGGGAGGATTGCGCTGGTGAGTGGTTAGGGGTAGCTTGGAAAATGGGGTTAAAAGGTGGCGGAGTAGGCAAAGTCAAGTTGGGCCAGCCATGGTGTTGGGAGACTGTCGGGTGAACAATATCCTGCCAACCATCATTTTCAGGGACTTCAGGCTGTAAAGAGACATGAGGAGGCACAGGGATTTTGGGAGCTTGAGAGGCTTAGAAAGGAGGCCTTCCAGGCCTAGGTTGGACTATTCCCTACCCAATCCAATTAAAGAATCCAACATGAAACAATTGGCCAAGCTCTTCTGAATCAACATCAAAATGTATAGAGGACCTGGGCCTTCTTGGGCCTCAATTCCAGTTACCTCTACCCATGTTTCCTCGACCATAGCTTCCCCAACTGAAAAGAAAACGCATCCTGCATGTGTAATTGATTAGCAAATAGTATTTAAATATCCATGCATGACAACTCTTAAAAAATATGAAATATATTTGGCTCAGAATGTATCAAGCTCATGCAATCCAATCCATACAAATTGTTCTAATGTTAATCAATGAGCAGGGGGGTGAAACAATGTTCTGGGAAATGTGAGGGGTTTGCATTGAGCGAAAATATGATACAATGAAAGGGGGGAAGAAATGGTGACTGATCAATGATAAAAACAATCAAATGTAAATCAACCAAATAAAACCTCTCTTTAATCTACCCAAGATATTGCCACTTCATCCACTTAGCACATAAATTCTCTTGGCTGTAATCAATATCAGAACAGGGAGTGAAACAATGAATCTGGGATATGTGAAGGGTTTGTAATTAGCGGAAAGTGAGATAATGAGAGGGGAGAATAACGATTATTTTTCATGAAATTAATCAAGCGATCCATAAAACATTTTGCAGTAAGAATAGATGCATCAACCAACAATCAGATGATTGAGCAATAATTCCTATGTATTTGACTAGTTCACTGTTCATTAATATCCAACACAGTTCCATTTCAAAACAATAAGTATTTCACACAATTTGTAAGAGGTTATGTTCCCTTTATTCTCACATTCTACATTTTATAACAGTCAACAACATCACTCAGTCCCAATCTATAATCATTAATATCCACCACTGTCATACATTTCTTCAATCCACATCTATATTTAAAAGTCATGTTTCCAAAATAATGAAGTCTCTATTTCTGAAATAGAGCCAAGAAAGATTTGTAATGATATTTGTTCCCATATATATGTTGGCATGTTTTTAGATAGGTTTGCTTGTCATTGATGGAAAGATCAGAGTATGCAACGATGGAAAAACAGGGACAATGCAAGCTTAGGAGGATTATCGTGGACGAGGTTAACTCATTGCCAAATCTCAAGAGAGATAGTGTACCCAGGATCTTAGACGGATCAAAGGTCAAGGCCTTTGAAACTTATAAATTATTCCAAGTTAGGAGGATGTGTAAGCTCGGGAGGAGAAGCGATAGTGATCAATGGATCCCATTGAGAATTCTCGATGAACATCAGATTTGCGCCCGAGGTCCGACTGGTATTGGATCCAGGAGAACCTACATGTTCTTTAAAGAGCAAAGTGAAGCAGGGTTACAAAATCCCGAAAGCCAGAGGACAATTTCAGATACTGGGAGTTGGAAGAGTCAAGACTTTTCATCATCAGGAGTCCCAGAATCGCGAAATGAGAAATGCCAAAATCTCGAAAGCAAGAGGACAGTTTTGGATACCGGGAGTTGGAAGAGTCAAGACTCTTCATCATTAGGAGTTGGAAGTGTTGAAACACTTCATCACATAAATACCAAAACACGAAATGCAAAATGCCGAAATCCCAAAAGCAGAAGGACAGTTTCAGATACAGGGAGTTGGAAGTGTCGAAACACTTCATCATAGAAATACCAAAATGTCGAAATCCTGAAACAGACACATCAACAAAGAGTTTCGTAGACCGGGAAATAACTCCATTTCAGAGTTTTGGATACCGGGAGATGGAGGAGTCAAGACCCGAGAATATTCATCACAGGAGTCCCGAAGTGCCGAAACGTGAAATTGTGAAATGTAGTTTTGAATAAGGCTTGGTCACCATCGGTGGTCACATGGTTGAAGAGATGTAGAGAAGAGACTGAAGAGATAAGCTCCTTTTTCAGAGCTTCAGGGATCAAGAGTTGGAAGAGTCAGAGTGACTCGCAACAAATTCACGAAACGCGAAATTATGAAATGCAATATCGAATAAGGCTGTGGTCACAACTAGTGGTCACATATGCGGAAGATGGAGGAAGGAGCTAGTGCAACCAAGATCCATTTAGGGGATCACAAATTGGAGTGTCGAGAAACTTGATCACATGAATGTCGAACTGTCGAATTCTGAAATGTCGAAATGCCAAAATGTCTATGTAGCCAGTGGTCATCGTCGGTGGTCATGTAAGTGGAAGGAGCTAGCACAACTAAGCTCCATTTCAAGGTTCACACTATAACTGCTAGAAGCCACTGATGGTTTCTGACATAGGACTTGAATATACTTCTATGTAATTGCCAAAGGAGCTGAAGAGTCTCATGAAATCTTCCAATGGAATGAAGACTAGTCATAGAGGCGATTGACAGATGGAAGAGCCTTGAATCCTGTAACTACAACAGAGAGGTTGAGCTCAATTGTAACAGAGAAGACAAAGAGTCTCGACTGTTGGAGAGGCTAAGGAATCTCGGCATAACACCCAGTGATGATGGATGCATGGGTTTAACTGCCAGAGAAGCTGAAGAGTTGCAATGATGATCAAGCAGAGCACTCGACATGGGGAGAGTAGGCAGAAGCATGGAAAGATAGCATGCACAAGGTGCACAAAGACTATAGGCATGCAGAACAAACAAGAGAGGGGTGTTGCTATTATTGAGAGGATTTAGGGGTGAAGAAGGAGGAGGGTGCAACGACTGAAATACAGAGAAGAGGAATGGTGCATTGAATGTAGATGGCGCACAGAGCATAAAATGCAGGCAAAAGCATAGAAAGCACAAGGATGTGTGCAACAAGATAGTGAGATAGTAAAGGAAGGCTGAGGTGCTCTTGTAGAGAAAAATAGAAGATCAGAAAATGCAAGACGATGTAGACAGAGAGACACTAATATAGGAGAGCAGAGAAACATAGAAGAACAATGATAAGCCTGGTAAGCCAATGATAAATATTGTATCACTGTGATAAATTTATATATATAGCAAATTTTATATTTTAGGGAGGTTGGGAGGTGCTAGGGAGGACTATTGTCCTCAAAGGTTCAAGTGGGTGCTTGAACATAGGGAGTTGTAGCTTCCATCTGGTTGCAGCAAAAAAAACTAGGGTGGTGCAAGGGAGAATTGTAGTTCTTTGTTTTACAAGTTGGTGCCTGTGTGAGTGGAAGTTGGTGCTTCCATCTAGTTGGTGATGGAACACTTAGGGAGTTGTTGCTTCCTTCTAGTGGGTGCTAGAGAATCTAGGGAGTTGGTTCTTCCTTCTAGTGGGTGCTAGAGAAACACATGGAGTTGGTGCTTCCTTCTATTTGATGCTAGAGAAATTAGAGAGTTGGTGCTCTCAGCAAGTAGCAACTTGGAAAATAGAGGTTGTAGCCTCATTATGAGTTGGTGCTCATAAGTATGATAATGTACATAATGTAAAGAATACTTATAATAAAGAAGAAGAGGTTTTTACCCTTTATGGGTTTCCACATGAAATATCTGTCTCTGTGTATCTCTTATGTGTGAATGATGCTAAATGTTCTATTGCTTACTTCCCTACATTATTGTGACTGTCATTGAGTTCTCTACAAAGAATTTAAAATAAGCATAATTGTTTAAGCACGATAATAACTGATTCACACCCCCCCCTCTTAGTTGTCCAACAATTGGTATCAGAGCTGACCCCTTTTATCTAAGGGTAGATCCTAGAGCTTAAACATGTCAAGCCATGAAATAAATTCAACCAATAAGGCCCCTCCGTTCAATGGAACAAACTCCGCCTTTTGGAAAGTTAGAATGAGAACTTACATAATGGCTTTAGGTGCAGATGTCTGGGATGTGGTAGATACTGGTTATGTAAAGCCAGTTGTACTAGCTAATAAGGATGGCAAGCTAGAATTTAGCTTCAACGCTAAGGCTATGAATGTTGTCTTGAGTGGGCTAGCAGAAGCAGAATTCATAAAATTTATGCACCTAGGAACTGCAAAAGAAATGTGGGACAAACTCATTAGCAGTTATGAAGGTAATGAGAAGGTAAAGGACGCCAAGATTCAAATCTATAGAGTACAGTTTGAACAGTTGAAGATGAAAGAAGATGAAACTGTTGGAAAATACTTTCTGAGAGTTGAAGAATTGGTAAATGCAATGAAAGCACTTGGTGAAAAAATTGAGGAACCTTCTTTAGTTTAGAAAATTTTGAGATCTCTACTAGATAGGTTCAACCCGAAGGTTTCTGCTATAGAAGAACTTAATGATCTAAAAACCTTGGAGTTTGATAAACTTCTAGGAACATTGTCTGCATATGAAATGAGAATAGTTAAAGATAAACCCACCTCCAGAGAAGCATCATTTAAAGCAGACAAGAATGAGGATTCCGAGCCTGATGAAATTGAGGCAAAATTTGTGAAGACACTGAAGAAGAGATCAGGAAAATACAAAGGTAAACTGCCTTTCAAATGTTTCAACTGTGGTAAGATAGGTCATTTTTCAAATAAATTTCCTCACAAAGGAAAGGATCAGACATGTGAAGATGAGGAGAAGCACAAACACATAAATTTGTTTAAAGAGAATAATTTTAAGAAGAAAAGTCTTTGTGTAAACAATGATGATGATCCTTCAGATGATGAAGACAATGAATCCTCTATTGAAGATAAACTAAATGACTTCATACTTATGGCCAAAGAGGATTATGATAATAAAATCACAGGAAGTGAGGCTAATGAAGAAGAAGTTGTGGTTGACATGGAAGGAGAACAGAGCAACGCATTGGAAGAGATTGACAGACTCAGAATTAAGAACATAAAGAAAAAAAAATTGTTGATATAGTTCGTGAAAGTCATTAAAAAACCTGATGAAGACTTTGCCCTGCTAAAAGTAGAATTAGAGGAGGCAAAGAAAATTGAGGACATTCTAAAACAACATCTGTTAGAAAGGAAGGAAAGATGTAAATCTCTGGAAGAAGTAGTGAAAACTAGGAAAGAGTTGGAGAAGTTTCAAGCCTTGTATCATCATAATCTGTCAAGTATCAAAGCCTCAGAAGGATTAGCCACCATTCTGAATCAGCAAAGGAATCCAAAGCTAAAAATTGGTTTGGGTTATGAAGAGGGATCAAGTAGTGGCCAGCCAAGAAACAAATAATCCATCAAGTTTGTCAAATCTACAACCAATGACAACAACAAACCTACAGAAACAAAGGAAGACAATCATCTGCCCAGGAGGAGTAAAGAAAAAGGTTCCTGGATTGAATCTGTAGAACAAAGAAATAATGCACTCCCTACTCAAGGAAATCATTAGCATGGAAGAAATCGACCTGTTCAAAGAAGACAACCATTTTCCAGGTACCAATGTTTTTTCTATGGATATTGTTTATTTTTCTCTAACTTTGGTCATAAAGCTGTAAACTGTTCTTTAAAATTAAATTATGAGAAATCAAGACATTCAAGGTATAGATATCTTCCACAACAAAGAATGAGACAACCAAGTAACAAACCACCACAGACTGCAAATCACTTGATGGATGGGAAAAGGACATAGGTTAAGCATAAAAATCGTTATGATCCTTTATTTAACGAACTAGAATGTTACATCTATCATAACTATGGACATAACTCTGTTGACTGTCATTTAAGGAACTGTGAACCAGGTTTGAATTCCCCTGCTGAAAATGTCAAGGTTTGGAAGAAGAAAGAAAGTGACAAGTGTGGATTAGTGTTGTCATCTCAAAGACAAACAAAACCTTGGTATATAGACAATAGATTCTCCAAACATATGACGGGAGACAAAGGTAAGTTTCTATCTCTAAGTGAAAGCAAATTAGGAAACGTAACCTTTGGAAAGGATGCTCCAGGTAAAATAAAGGGTAAGGGGATGGTGAGTTTAAGTAATGGAAAAGGAAAATCCCAAGATGTTCTTCTTGTAGATGGGTTGAAACATAATCTTATCAGTGTAAGTCAAATGTGTGACAGAGGATGTGAAGTGGTGTTCACGTCCAAGGACTGCAAGATAAAGTCTGCAAACTCAGGACAAGTGGTGGCCAAAGGCATAAGGACATAAAATAATGTATATGTGCTGAAAGAAGATAGAGAAGAGTGTCATCTAAGCAAACATGATGAAATATGGATATGGCATAGGAGACTTGGACATCTAAACTTTGACCACTTAATCAAGCTCAAAAATCTTGAGGCAATAAAAGATCTTTCGAGAATATCAAAACCCCAAGATTCTATGTGTAAACCCTGCCAAGTAGGAAAGCTAACCAAAACACATTTTAAGTCCAAGAGACTACTTCAACAAAGAAACCACTCCAACTAGTTCATATGGATTTATGTGGACCATCAAGATAGGAAGGCACAGGGAAAGAAAACTACTTCATCATGATCATTGATGATTACTCCAGACTTACTTGGGTTGCCTTTCTCAAGGAAAAAGCTGAAGCATTTGAGAAGTTTAAAATATTTAAGGCTTTAACTGATAATCAAATAGGCAAGAGGTTAAAGGAAGTAAGATCAGATAGAGGAGGAGAATTTATGTCAAGTGATTTCAAGGAATTATGTGATAATCATGGGATCAAGAGAGAATACACAATCCCAATAACTCCACAACAAAATGGAATAGTTGAGAGGCAAAATAGAACAGTGCAGCAAATGCCCAGGTCAATGATGAATGAGAAGAACATTGGTCAAACCTACTGGGTAGAAGCAATACACACAACAGTCCATTTTCTTAACAAATCCCACCTTAGACCACAAAGTGACAAGACACCTTATGAACTTTGGTATGGGAGACCTGCTTCAATCAAACACTTCAAAGACTTTGGGAGTAAATGTTACATAAAAAATAATGATGAGAACCTTGGCAAATATGATGACAGGGCTGATGAAGGTATCTTCTTAGGGTATGCTACAAACAATAAAGGATATAGATGCTATAATAAGAGGTTGCATAAAATGGTTGATAGTATTGACATAAAAGTTGATGAAGGAATCCCAACAAGAGAGGTGTACAATAATGAGTCTTTGATAGAGGACACAGCTAAAGCTGAAGATGAACAGGTCCAAGAATCAGAAAATGAAGACTCTGAATCAGATGAAGACACAGATACTCAGACAAACTCAAATCATTAGACAACTTCAAATTCCTCCTCCAGAATCACTCAAAAGAATCATCATGCAAGTCAGATAATTGGTGAAAAAGACAAAGGTGTACAAACCAGGAGAAAGATAATAAAAAACATTGAACAATCACATATAGATTTCATATCCATGCTAGAACCCAAGAATTTTGATGAAGCCATCAAAGATGACCATTGGGTTAAAGCAATGAATGATGAACTTGATCAGATTGAGAAAAACAATACGTGGGAGATGGTTCATAGACTTGAAGGTAAAAATATCATTGGTTCCAAATGGATCTTTAAGAATAAATTGAATGAGCAGGGATAGGTTGTCAGGAACAAAGAAAGATTGGTATGTAAAGGCTATTCTCAAATAGAAGGATTGGATTTTGATGAAATATTTGGGCTCGTAGCAATATTAGAAGCTATCAAAATATTTCTTGCCTATGCTTGTCATAAAAGGTTTAAAGTATATCAAATGGATGTCAAGTTAGCTGATCCGGATTATTTTCGGCACGAAATGAGAGCAGAGATATAATAAATAAATGAACAGAGATATTGCAGATATTCAATAATATAATAGAAATGTATCAGAGATACAACCATAAACACAGATATACAGTAATACACAATTTCTATTAATCAGAGAAATGTACAGAGACTGTAAAAATACAGAGTGAAAGACTCGCTAGAATGGTGGCAGCTTATCTCTGAGAAGAGATGTGACGGCTACTCGCATTCGCAAGAAGATGATTACAATCAGGCTTGGAAGGAATTTTTACAATAAACGAGAATGCCAAAAGTCCTAGACATCCAAAAACCTAACCCTAGGAGATGAAGTGCCAAAAGTCATGTGGGCCCCATTTGGGTAAGTTAGTACATCAACTTCCTAGGGTCGTAACGTTTGCATACGATATCTGTTTTAGCCATGAGATAGCTTGTTGGAAAGGTATAATCAAGGAGAATCATTTTGGGGGCTCAATTATGCCTTCAACGATCATTGAGAACCTTAATGATCAGGGGATCAAATTTTGCTCAAATTTCAAAGTACTCGGAATGCAACGAAAACAATGTCATTGCGTCCGTCTCGGCTTCCTGATTCTGGCGGTATATTTTCTTTGTCAAATGGACGCTGTATGGAGAAGATATCGTGATCTGTTCGTCAAGCTAAATAGGCAAAATGTTTAGATGTTGACTGTACCAGTCCGTACATTCTGACGTGGCAGGGCCGTACAGGCCGTACGACCGTACAGTGGTGACATGGCAGATTTTTGTTGGTTGATGATTAGCGAATCCGGGAGTGACACGTGTCTTGTAGCTGGCGAATGGTGTGAGGACACATGGCCCAATCCATGGGCGCCATGTGTCACTCATTAATTGGTTGTTTGGTTATGTAAAACTTGTGGTGGAGTCCGCGGGGTTCGACCCCTGGACCTCCCCAACGCACAATGCCTTCGCACGACCCTTCTACCAACGAGCCATCGGATGGTTGTTGTTTAATATATGGTTTCAATATATTTTAAACTTGTTTAAAGTTTCAAATGGAGGGGGGTCAGGCCGGGGCCTAGCCCCGACCTGTGTATTATCATATATAACCATTGTAATAACCGCGCGCATATTGTATTATATCCATATATATATCATATATACCTTTGTGTATAAGCACGGGGTTGAACCATATAACCCGTGGGTTTTTGTTATATGACCAATGGTATAACGTGTGCGGGAGTTACACGGTTTTCCAACGAATTAACCACTTATTTTCCAGGTTCAATTCAGGAGGGTGTGAATTGTAGAGCCAGAGACAACAAGCTTGAAGAGGGAGACTTCCAGGAGGCATAACTTCTTTATGTTTCGACCGATTGAGGTGCCGAAAGAGCCCAGACAGGGGTTTTGGGACGCTGGGAAGCCATTGGAGAAGTCGGTTTGTCAGTTTGAGCATTGTAAGACATGTTTTTGAGCACTTTTTGAACAATTAATAATAATGATCCATTGGAAGCTGGACCAGGAGATGTAGCCCATAAGAGGGGTGAACTCCTTTATCAATTGTTGTGCTTATGTG